>OLKM01002706.1:27500-57379 GCA_900291075.1 Melanogrammus aeglefinus | reverse complement strand
GCATCATTTTTGGCTTAATTTACGACCGGCGTTAAATATATTAGGTTAAGAGTCATTAGTGATGGTTCTATACCAAGCTTGTATGTGCGGTCGATGGCGTCCGTGTTTCGGACTCCCCCTGGCGCAGTCTTGCGGACGAAAGCGACTATGCACACTAGCTGGCTCCTAGGGGGACGCCCCCGCCTTTCTCGGCGGAGGTAGAGCCTCGGGGTCTCGCTAAACTAGTAACAAAAAATCCATTAAAACCAGACCACACAAACACAGGACCTGGCTCGATATGGAAAGGACATCACCAGTAAGCGAGGAGGTTAGAGGCATCACTGCATGTGGATTCAAGCAGCGAGGAACCAACATAAGAGCCAGAGTAAATCGTCAGAGATCGCATCAGGGCGGAACCAGAACAGAGAAAGGGAGAACCTGACCTGAGGGACTACAGAGAGGCCTGCCATGAGAGGCGAAAGTAAACATTGGGCAGCGAGCTTCTCAGACCAGAATCAGACGCGCATGGCAACACCTGAAAGAAAGAAGACCTGGCCAAGAATTCGGAAGTGCCGTGACGTCTGGCCCGTGTACTGCCTGGCTGTGAAATTTAACACCTCATCTCGGGTATGAATTTAGCTGTGTGTGCTGTCACTCTCGAGTTGATTGTACCCATGGTCCACTCTGTAAATATACAACGGTAGTGCGTCATTCGCGCCGCCCCCCTTTTGCTTTTGAGCGCATGTTTCTAGATGCTTGCTTGCTGGGGTGTGTTGCAGTACCAGCTTCACAGCGATTGTATTTCTGGTTGCTTAGTTGGTATGGTCTTTGTCTCGTCCCCAGATCCAGGCTAAAGTTCCGTAATATCCCAGGTTCTTGTTCTATGTCTACCACATTTACCGCGTGCGGTAGACAAAAATGTGTCTAATTTTCAGACATCTGGCTTATGATACGACTACTGTGGGGATGGTGAGGCATAGACCATAATTGAGTAGAGATGTTCTAAATCATCTCTGTAGATTCGCTACACAGTGACGTACTTGAGCTAGATTCGCATATGTATGCTACGTTATGTGCAAGTGCAAATTGTTCATGCTAGCTATGTTATGTTGTCATAGTTGCACAATCATGACACTAAGTTCTGTCGAGCTCAAACGACCAAAGATACAACAATCTAATCTAGATATAAATCTCCCCGCAACTTTACAGAAGAATCTTGTAACAATCCACGTTTCAAAATCTTTAACCTTGTCTGACTCTATATGAATACTAGCTCGACATGGCTCTCACATTCACTTGACGAACAAGGTTCTGTCAATGATGTTACGGACGTGTTGCAAAATTTTCTACTATGAAATGAAGGGTGAGCTGTGTAGAGAAAAGTGCGCGCAGCGGAAATCAGTGACATGAGAAATCCGATCCTGCATAGTGGGCTTTTAAAGGATATACAGAACGTGAGAAGGAGACATATTATGAAAACAAACATTTTCCCTGGGATTTGGGGTGTTTGTTTTTGGATCTCTGGTGCTCCACACGCATGCAAACGTTTGAAGTCTGTACATGATTTTTTGAAGTGAGATATCACATTTCCTGAAAAGTACCGCCGCCTACCAGTTTCCAAAACGAGCGACGTCAGTTTTGGCGCCGCGCTTATGTAGCGAAGGGGGCACAGTTGAAAATATCACTCACTTGCCCCTCTCCTACAATCAGAGCAGTAGTTAAGATTTTGTGGACCAGCGGACGGCAGACTTTTGTGGGGGGACTTCGGCAGCAGCCCTGCAGCTAAGGTCCGGGAGTAAATTCCCTTTCTCTGGGACGGCCTGCGCAAAGCTTCGGTGGAGTCCGGGGAGGAGACATGGAGGTTGAAAGGATTGTACTCCAGAGAGCTGAGCTGAACCGGACTCCGCGGCGAGCTATCCCCGCCGCACTATCCGCTCGTAGCTTTCGACGGCGGCCGACTGCGGTCGAAAGCTTCCGGGCGGCAGTCCGGCAGTTCCTGCAGTGTACCGCAGGAGCTGAACTGCGGCCGAAGCTTTTCAGGCTGCTCCCGACAGGTGTACTCTGGGAGCTGAGTGCCGCCGGAAGGCTGGCCAGAGGTCCAGACGGGGTAGGTCTCGGCGGCAGCTCCGGCACTGGGGAGGTCGGCGGCAAGCTCGGCAGCTTAGGTCTCCGGAGTACAATCCGTTTACTCCTCATGTCATGGTCAGTCACGACTCAGAGAGTCAAGCGCTAAGTTCCTTTCCCCCAATTCCTCTCAACATGGCCAAGATATCCCTCACTATGAGTCTTTACTTGTTGTGGAAGTGCTAGAGATGTCAGATGCATCTTTATGATTCATCATAATACTCCTCGAGGCGCAACATAGCTTTTGGCCGTGATATTAGATCTAATATTATATAATTACGCATACTAATCCTCTCACTCATTTTTATTATATAAATATAGAGCTCCCAGAGTCCGCAACCAGCAACACATCACTTTCTCCTCCATGCTGTGTTCTAGTTTGACAGATATATTAGGTCAATATGGAAGCAGCTCATAATAGCTTCGCATTAACAGCTACAGACTGTCAGGCGGGTTATTGGAAGAGGACTCAGATGCAGATAGGGAAGGGTCAAACAAACTTTATTTTCCGACTTAACAAAAGTAAAACAAAACGCTTGAAACATAATATCACGCTTTACGTGGCAAAAACGAGAAACTAGAACTCGGTGTTCAAGTCGTGGCATGGACAAGGCTGGGTCAGGAGCTGGAGGTACCATGGACTTGTGACGAACGAAATACTCTGGCTACACAATGACAAGGGAAGACAAAGCCTTATATACACATGGGGAGGGGAGACGGGTGGAAACAATCAGGACTCAAGGGAGGTCACCAGACCGGTGACACAGGAGGAGGGGCAAGGGGGCCGCGGTGTGACAGTACCCCTCCCTCAAGGTCGACACGCTGACGGCCAGGCCGTTCCGGGTGGTCCCGGTGGAAGTCGGTGATGAGGCTAGGGTCCAAGATGTGTCGGGGACGTGGCACCCATTGGCGTCTCCTCGGGTCCGTAACCCTTCCAGTCGACCAGTGTACTGCCTGCCCGGCCCTCGGTTGCGTACTGCCAATAGCCGCTTGACTTGCGTAGACCGGGCCCCCGTCGGTGGGGCTTCGGGCGCGGTGGCGGGGACGTGGTGGCCGGAACCATCGGACTCTCCCTGACCGGTTTCACCTGACTCCACGTGAAACGTCGGGTGGACACGAAGGGACCGAGGCAGGCGAAGGTGTTACAGCAGCGGGCCCGACCTTCTTGATGACGGGAAATGGACCCACGAAGCGATGGGCGCAAGCTTCTTCGATGGTAGCCTTGAGGTGCCAAGTCCTTGGCTGCCAACCACACCTCTCTTGTCCTGGCTGATAGTCTGGAGCCGGCCGTCTCCTGCGGTCGGCCGCTCTCTTAACCCGGTCCCCCTGACGAATCAGGACCTGGCGGGCGGCTCTCCCAGATGGCGTCGACAGCGTCGGATCAATGCATGGGCAGAGGGCACCGACACCTCCAGCTCATTGTCTGGAAATACTGGCGGTTGATAACCGTAAACACAGTGAAAGGGGTGAAAATCCCGTTGCAGAAGTGGGTAACGAGGTTGTGCGCATACTCTACCCAGACCAGGTGCTGCTCCATGTTGAGGGGTTTCTGGAAGACCACACAGCGGAGACCGGGTCTCCATTGTTGGTTAAGGCGCTCGGTCTGGCCGTTGGCTTCCGGTGGTAGCCTGAGGTCAGGCCTGGCCGTGGCACCGATGAACCGGCAAAACTCCCTCCAGAACCGTGACACGAATTGGGGCCCCCGGTCAGAGACTATGTCTTTGGGGAAGCCATGGATCTTGAAGACCTGGTCCATCATGACTTCTGCCGTCTCTTTGGCAGACGGCAGTTTGGGCAGGGAAATAAATCTGACCATCTTGGAGAACCTATCCACCACCGTAAGAACGGTGGTGTGGCCTTGAGAAGCCGGGAGACCCGTGACGAAGTCGAGAGAGATGTTGGACCATGGTCTGGAGGGGATGGGCAGCGGTTGCAAAAGCCCCATGCGAGCCCCGGAAGACGTCTTGTTTCTGGCGCAGACCGCACATGCCTCTATGTACTCCCTGACCCCCACCTCCATGGATGGCCACCAGAACCGCCGGGAGATGGCGAACACCGTTCTCTTGACTCCCGGGTGACATGAAAGCCGCGAGGTGTGAGCCCAGTGGATCACCTGTGGGCGCAGCTCGATGGGGACAAACAGACGGTTAGCGGGGCACCCACTAGGTGCCGGAGCACCTCCATTCGCTCGCTTTACCTCAGTCTCTATAGGCCAAGTGACCACTCCAACCACACGGGATAGTGGGAGGATGGTTTCTGGTTCTTTGGCCTCAGGCTCGGGGTCAAATAGTCGAGACAAGGCATCCGTTTGACGTTCCGGGACCCCGGCCTGTATGAAAGAGAAAATATTAAAGCGATTAAAAAACAGTGCCACCTGGCCTGACGAGAGTTGAGAGCGCTTAGCTTTTCTCTATATTACTCAAGGTTCCTGTGGTCTGTCCAGACAATGAAGGGGAGGTCGGCCCCTCTAGCCAGTGCCTCCATTCCTCCAGGGCGAGCTTAACAGCCAGCAATTTCCCGGTTGCCGACGTCGTAGTTGCGCTCTGCCTTGGACAGCCGCTTTTGACAGGAAGGCGCAGGGATGCACCTTACCATCCTGGTCTGAGCGTTGCGACAGCACGGTCCCGATCCCCTCATTGGATGCATCCACCTCCACACGAACTGGCGCTTGGGATCTGGCAAGGTTAGGATGGGGGGCGGAGGTGAACCGACGCTTGAGTGTGCTGAAAGCCTTCTCGGCTTCGGGGCACCACCGGAACTGCCCCTGTGGAGACGTGAGGGCATGGAGAGGGGGCTGCAATTGCGCTGAAGGCCTCTGACAAACCGCCTGTAAAAGTTAGCAAACCCGAGGAACTGCTGAACCTTTTTGTGGCTGTCGGGAGTGGGCCACTCGGACACAGCGCTAACTTTAGCCGGGTCCATCTGCACACTTCCGGGGGCTATGATGAAGCCCAGGAAAGAGACAGTGTCAACATGAAAACAAAGTCCTTTTCTGCTTTGACCATACAAGTGATTAGCCAACAGTCTTTTCGAGAACCTGGTTGACATATGATTACGGTGGGTGTCGAGGTCAGGGGAGTAAATGAGAATATCGTCCAAGTAAACATAGACAAAGTGATCAAGGAAATCTCGGAGAACATCATTAATCATGGCCTGAAAGACTGCGGGGGCATTAGAGAGTCCGAAGGGCATAACCCGGTATTCGTAGTGGCCACTGGGGGTGTTGAACGCCGTTTTCCACTCGTCCCCCTCCCTAATGCGGACCAGATGGTAGGCGTTTCGAAGGTCTAGTTTCGTGAAAATCTTGGCCTGTTGGAGCTGATCGCGAAAACAGATGACATGAGAGGAAGGGGGTACCTGTTCTTATGGTAATGTTCATTGAGTGGGCTGTAATCTATGCAGGGTCTTAGTGAGCCGTCTTTCTTTCCAACGAAGAAGAAGCCAGCACCAGCCGGGGATGAAGAAGGAACGAATCAGACCCGCTTTTAGTGAAGCCGAGAATGTACTCCCTCATCGCCTCCTTCTCAGGGCCGGAAACAGAGTATAGGCGGCCCATGGGGATGGTGGAGCCGGGGATCAGGTTCTATGGCGCAGGTCGGAGGGACGATGAGGAGGAAGAGACAGAGCCTTGGTCCTGCTGAAGACTTGACCAAGGTGATGGATGACAGGGAGGTACCGGTACCGTGTTCAGGTCCGGGAACTCTGCCTCTAAGGTTGGGTTGGTAGAGAACAAATTAACTTCGGTGACAAACTCATCTTGAGAGAGGGGAACATGGCATGTCTGTGTACAACTTTCCCCCCACCCTCTAATCTCTCCCGTTCTCCAATCGATGTGGGGATTGTGATTCAGCAGCCATGACTGCCCCAGCACCAGTGAATGGGAGGAGGATCTGAACAGGTAAAAGCGTAACAGTTCTTTATGGTCATTGATGTGTAGGTGTACTGGTTCACTGATGTGCGTAATAAGAAAAAGTTCCATCCCATTAAGGGGAGCTGGCCCTGACGGGCCGTTTCAGAAGTTCAATCTTAAGCCCCAATCTTCTTCTGGCTAGTCCCCAGTCCATCAGGCTCTCATCTGCCCCAGAGTCTATGAGGGCTTCAAGTTCAGTGTTGGTGTGATGCTTTACCTGAACCTTGGTGAGAGTGCAAGCTGTGGGGGTTGGTGCTGGCGACGTGACTCACTGCTAAGGGATCTCTTGGTCGGGCAGGAGGCGACGAGATGACCGGTTCTCTCCACAATAGAAGCATCTGCCTTCCAATCGACGTTTTCTCCTCTCCTCCGGAGATATAGTCGAGCCCTCCCCAGCTGCATGGGTTTCCTCCTCCCCCTGCGACAGCCGACGGGTGAAGCTGGACCAGCGGTGAAGAGTGAAGAAGCTGCTCCTGATGAAGGTTGAGGGCGGAGCTGACTCTCTGTATCCGTAAATCTCCCGTCCCGGTGCCGCTGGAGCTGGGCGCGTCTGTTGTCCGTCCGGATCGCAAGGGCGAGGAGTTCATCCACGTCGGCGTGGGTAAATCCAAGGGAACGAGGAGGTCCTGGATACTGGGGCTAAGTCCTTTCAAAAAAAATATCGTAGAGCGCAACCGCGTTCCATCCGCTATCCCCCGCCAGCGTGCGGAAGCGAATGGCATAGTCACACACAGAGCCGCTGCCTTGCTTAAGGCTACTTAGTTCTTGTGCCTTCTCACGGCTCATGGTCACCGGATCGAAAGTCCTGGTGAGTGCTGCTTGAAAGTCTGCGAGGGAAAGGCAGACAGGCGAGCCCATCCCCCATTCAGCGGCAGCCCAAGTCTTAGCTCTTCCCGGTCAGGTGAGAAATCATAAACGCTACTTTGGACCGGTTCTGTGGGAAATGCACCGAGGATTAAATTCAAAATGGATTGAACAGTCAATAAAAAATATCCTGCTTTGCTCCGGCTCTTCCGGCGTATTGCGCTGGGGGAGCCAACTTGCTTGCCCGCTCCGATAAGGCGGCATGGGAAAAGTCGGCGCTGCTTCCGGGGTCGGAAGCGGTGCCGGAGTGGTCTCGCGAGTGAGCTGGCGAATTATGTCCTGCAGCTGTGTCGAAACCTGCCCCATCTGTGAAGCCATCGCCGTCTGGAACTCCTCCTGGCGTGTAAGGCGGGCTTCCTGGACGCGTAGGGCGCTGGACACACGTTCTGCCTCTGCTGAGTCCATATCAGGCCAGAGTATTCTGTCAGGCGGGTTTTTGGAAGAGGACTCGGATGCAGATAGGCGAAGGGTCCAAACAAACTTTATTTCCGACTTAACAAAAGTAAACAAAACGCTTGAAACAATAATCACGCTTACGTGGCAAAAACGAGAAACTAGAACTCCGGGTTCAGGTCGTGGCATGGACAAGGCTGGGTCAGGAGCTGGAGGTACATGGACTGTGACGAACGAAATACTCTGGCAACAATGACAAGGGAAGACAAAGCCTATATACACATGGGGAGGGGAGACAGGTGGAAACAATCAGGAATCAAGGGAGTCACCAGACCGGTGACAAAGGAGGAGGGGCAAGGGGCCGCGGTGTGACACAGACACCTGAAACAGCTCATTCTGAAGGGACTGAAACAGAGGGGAATAGCGGAAAGTGAGATTTTTTTTCCTAAAAGCTATTTCCAGCAAACAGCTTCAAAAACATGTTTTCTGGAACTCAAATACTATGTTAACTTGTTGGGAAAACACCATAATAAGTGTCCTTTAAAAATACATATTGACGCTACAAGTTGATGTCGGTGGGGTTGCTATGGCCGGTCGTTATGCGGAAATCGGAAAGACGTTATCAGTCCCGTTTGTTCAATGTTCGCAACGTCACAGCTGTTTCAGAAAGTGTGTTTCCATCTCCATTTTGCGTATGTACTCTCTTTCGCATAAGTCAACAATCACCTCAAGCGGGCGGGAAAACGCAGCTATTGTCACTTTAAATTTTGGCTCTGTTATTGTAGCCAGTAGCAGAACATGGTTTATGCATTGTTAAGATGGCATTTCAAACAAATGCATGGCTAAACGTGTTGGTAGCAGCTACTTAATCCTACTCTTTCTACTAGCATCTATAGTGATCTCAGATTAATCAATGTGATCTAAAATTGCTAACGTTGTAGTGGTCCATGACAAATAGGTCAAAGTCATAATCAAGATATGTTTAGAATATGTTTGAACAGTTAGTTTGTTCTGTTGAGTGTTGGCTTTCAGAAGACAGACATCATTGATATGACATTATGAACAGCCGGAATACATCCAGCACAGATCTATATTTCCCTTTAAAACCTGTTCTGTGTGCTGTGTTCTTCATGTAAACAGATGGGTTTTACATACAATATATCATGTTACATTTTATTAATGTATATGAAGAGAGGTATGAGTAAGGTGCTGCCTAGAGGTGGCCAGGGGATAAATAAGGTGCAGCCTAGGGGAGATGAGTAAGGTGCAGCCTAGAGGAGATGAGTAATGTGCAGCCTAGAGGAGATGAATAAGGTGCAGCCTAGAGGAGATGAGTAAGGCGCAGCCTAGAGGAGATGAGTAAGGTGCAGCTTAGAGGAGATGAATAAGGTGCAGCCTAGAGGAGATGAGTAAGGTGCAGCCTAGAGGAGATGAGTACGGAGCAGCCTAGAGGATAGGATTTATTTGTTCCACAACAGAAAGTACAGAGAGTGCAGAAGGATCCATTTACAATAAGGCCTGAGGTAAAGTGAAACAGGGCTTGCATAGGGAGTGGAAAATAGAGTCTAAAATATATGCTATATAAAAACACGTCTTAGTATTGTTTTGACATTATTATGTTATTAATGAGATGGATGGTATAAACATATGTGTTTCACAGCCCTGAGGACAGTAGTTCAACACACACACACACACACCTACACACACACACACCACACACACACACACACACACACACACACACACACACACACACACACACACACACACACACACACACACACAGAGCACACAGAGCACACAGAGGCCAATCTGGTCACACACAGTCACCGAGCGCATGTCTGTGACTGTGTGGAACTTCTCCCGGGGCGCTGACAGCTGTGCTCTGGTTGCAGACGGCAGATCCCGAGGAACACTCTGTCTACTTGACATCCTTTGTGCTGATCAGCTTGAAGAGGGCCACACAAATTAAATACCCAGCTTTGCAGCAACAAGTGAGCCCCCCCCCCCCCCTTCCTCCCATACTGCTCCTTTCTTCTCTTTTCCCCATTGGAAAAACACATTTTCTTCCATCCATTTTCTTCTCCTCTATTTCATTATCTTCAGTCCCAGCGTGACGCTATGACGCAAGCTGCACTCTACATTTCCCAGCATGTAATGCATGTGAAGAGTTTGTATGTGCGTGCAGTTGCAACTTACGCCCTCACATATCACAACGTCGACAATGAAATGGCCACAATGCTGTTGGAGAGCCTGGAGGATCTGGCCCGACAGAAAGGTAGTGTGTGTGTGTATGTGCGGTGAGTGTGTGTGTGTGTGTGTGTGTGTGTGTGTGTGGTGGGTGGGTGGGTGGGTGGGTGGGTGGGTGGTGGTGGAACGTTCTGTGAACTGTGTGTGACCAGATTGGCCCTCTGTATGCTATGACAGCTAATGTACCCTCCAATGAACCCTGTGTGTGTGTGTGTGTGTGTGTGTGTGTGTGTGTGTGTGTGTGTGTGTGTGTGTGTGTGTGTGTGTGTGTGTGTGTGTGTGTGTGTGTGTGTGTGTGTGTGTGTGTGTGTGTGTGTGTGTGCAGTGAGTACCATGGAACTGAGATATTGGCAGGAATCCAATGTGGCTGAATGGCAGCAGCCTGACCAATCAAGTGGCCTGATGGTGGCGACCACCGCCTATGTCATGCTCACCAATGTGTTCAAGGTACATTGGACCTTCAAGGGGCCACGTCTCTGGAACAGAACACTCACTCCCTGTAAACATCTCATCTGATCAACACTAAACTTGAACCGATCTTCACTTAAAGGGGAGGTTATACTACGTCAAGCCCATTGTCAACTGGCTGACCCAGGACCAGCACTATGGAGGAGGCTTTTATTCCACCGAGGTACACAGAGTAATACAAAGTGGAGGCCTATCTGCCATTCTTTGGCTTCAGATCATCCTCCACCCTGCCTGCATGTCCAATTGTCTGTCCAACTACAGTGTGTGTCTATGTGTCTCTGCGTTTTATAATATGGTGTCTCTATGGGTTGATTTATTACTCTTTATGTACTTTTTTATCTTTTGGCCTGCGGTTTTTCTCTCGCCTTTTCAATGCTTTCTGTCAATGTCTTTGCTTGTCTCTGATTCTGTCGGACTACCTGCCCATTTTGTCCTCTCTGTGGGCCCCAGGACACGGTGTTAACCCTGGAAGCCATTACGGAGTACAGCCTGAAGTTATTCCGGTCCGAACTCAACCAGGACATCGTTGTCTCGGGGAAGAACATTAAGGCTCTCGTAAAACTCAGGGAAAACCTACCCATGGCCTCGCCCATACAGGTGCCCGTAATACATCGCTGTAGACTAGTAGGTCAAAGGCCCCCGATATACTTAAAACGAAATCAAAATCGGGATGTTCACAGTCACAAAATTTCAGGTTTGCTGCCTAATCAAGCCACGGCATTGGGCTTGGATCACCACATTGTTTGCAGGGTGCTCAGCTGACCGAGTCAAATATCCACACAACCCCCCCCCCCCCCCCCATTTCACCCACCCCGATAAACCACTGGCTCCGATTGGCGACAATACCACATTCTCGATTGCATGATGTGAAGTCATCTCATGGTAATGGCTGCGAGGCTGCAGGCTAACCGTTATCATTTCCTCCAAGGTGCATACCTACGGTGACATCATGGTGGCAACAGGATATGGGAACGGTGTCTCCCATGCCGAGGTTTGTCCGGTCCCTCAATCACTTATTCAGTCAGTCCCTCCCTCACCCCTTTACTCACTCACTCATACACATTCTGTTTCAGCTCAAAACCGTATATTACCAGACCACGGTATCCCTTAAGAAATGTAACTTTGACTTCAATATAGAAATAACCAAAAAAAGTGAGTATTTGGCCATCTTGGCTGCCTTTCTGTATCCCTCTGCTAATATAATATTATTATTAATTCTAAATTGTAATGTTAAATTGTTATCCTTGCTCTCTAAGGTACCAGAACCCTGTATCATTCCCTAACAGCCTGTGTCAAGTAAGCCCTTTAAACACTCAAACTCCACAATCCCATAGCAAATTATACCCCTGGCTATTCAAAGATCCCCGGCCAAAGCGAAATACTGGCCTGGTTATACCACAATAGCCATTAAGAAGTCTGCGAAAAAGATATTTTTTCTGACACAGTACCTGTCCCTTTCGTCAGTCACAGACCCTCTTTGGCTCGTAGCCCGGCTGCAATATGTCGCCAATCTCAGTGAATCTGTGTCAAGTAAACGCTCCACGATGGAGCAGGGAACGCCAAAAAGAATAGATGTAGAACTGCAATCACACAAATTAAATTCACATCGAACACAGTCATGGATGGCAGACATATGGATCTACATGCTACTTTCTGAGAACTTTAAGGGAGAAAAAAAGTGTTAGAGTAAGAGTTAATTCCCAGAGGCAAACAAAAGAAAGATCTGTAATGGACTGGTGTGGGCGTACTTTGGTTATCATCCATTTGGTAAAGAGGGTTCAATATTACTGACTGTGAAAGCCAAAGAATTCATGAGACTGTCACAACAATTTTGTATTCGACACATTATTTACTACATTTTGTTTGAACCAAAACTGCGTAAACTGCGGTGTTACAGTGGTGAAAAGCAAATTTAACCACGAAAATGCTGCATTTCCAAGGCGATGAAATACATCACAGCTTAAAATGTGATATAATCAAAGCTTAACCGCTGAATTTAATGTTGATTTATTTCAACACAATGAGGCCAGGATGTGACCCTTTTTTCCGTCTACAGATACAGGCCCCCACCAAACGAGGTTGAGCCAGAGTCGGGCCTGACTGTGTTGGAGATTCATCTTCCAACAGGAGTTCAACCAAACCTTAATGAACTCGAACCAGTACATACATACACACACACACACACACACACACACACACACACACACACACACACACACACACACACACACACACACACACACACACACACACACACACACACACACACACACACCACACACACACACACACACACACACACACAACACAACGCACACATACAAACACAGGCATCCACACTCTGGCACCATTCATCTGGCTTCCAGTAAACCATCCTGACTCTTTTTTTCTTCATGTGTTCAGTTTAAGAACGGTGATATTCCTGCCATCTTGAGTTATAAAATGAGAGGAAACGTGGTCATCATCGAGACGGAATATGTAAGTCCATATCATATATATATCTAAATACAGACACGCACACAAAAGCCTTTTCAAACATGTAGCAATTTAACCACTCCTCACATAATAAATAAGCAATATTAAAATGGTCACACCTAGGTTTTCTTCAAATGAAATAAATGCCCCAAACAGGATTTATAGAAAGTTGATGCAGGAAAGGAAGTTAAAAAGGAAGACCTGAAGGCACACGCTTGCTTGTCGGGTTCTTGTTGGAGAACATGTCCAATCAGTGTCAGCAAACATTCAATATTCATGTTTTTGGGTGTTTGTTGTGTCAGTATGCAAGCCACTAAAAAAAAGCTAAACATTTAAATACAGTATGGAAGGGAGGGCCATGGTATTGATATGTGTGTTGAGTTGCCATTGATGGCTTACTTTTTGTCTGCTTGTGGTTGCTAGGTGCTGATGTCCTTCTAATTTCTGATGTATTCCAATCTCTGGTTGCTAGGTTCTGATATGGTCCTGTCTTTTCATCTCTAGGTACCGTCTGATATCTTCCGGTGTATAGGGTTCGGGGTCCGTGCAGAGTTTAACGTGGTGGCGGCGGCAAAGTCCATCTTCAGAGTGTTTGAGAGCGAGGTTCAAGGTAAACACCTGGTATTACTATGAACCCCTACAGTGATTTATTTTGGCCTTCTGTTAGATAAGACTTCACAGACAAATCTGTGAGCTCATTATTTATTTGCTCTGGCAAATGCACTTGGGCTCCCTTCCGTCCAGATTTCCAGCAGACCTGGACAGGGTTGAGCCAATCACAACGGTTTATTTGATGAAGTGCGAGTTTAATACGATTACTGTACAGAGGAGTGCTCTATTTGAGCGTCGTTGTAGGTCTATCCTTTTGTGTCTAGAGGTCTTTCGGTCTACATCCGTTGAAAAACTAAAAAGGAACTGGGAGGTTCCAGACTAGCATACACGCATTTGTGAATTGGTCCTGTGATGTCAGGTCAAGACATCGCTGCACAGGTCGATGTCAAGATACGACAATATAAAAACACTTCTTTTTTTTTGCAAAGGAAATGTGATGGGGTATGATGAAGAGGGGGTTCTTTTTTTTTTTTATCATGATAGAGAGGGATAAATTGATACTAGAAAGAAAATATATGTGCCAATCTCTCCATGCTCCATGGAATCCATAGCAACATCCATTTAGGCCCCACGTGTCTCCCAATGTAGTGCTATTAAATCCCCTGGTTTGTTTTGCCTTATCTTACAGGCAGTGTGTGTGAAAAACAATTTTCGTTTGCTGAGGAGGATCTACAGCGACTGTGTTTTGGGAATGAGTGTCAATGCATGAAAGGTACTGTCATGGAGCTCTTAGGCCTCAGCTGTTAAATCTGGTGGATCAACAAATAAACAACCGAAAAATTGTAAATGTTTGTTGAGAATGAATGTGTGTTTTATCCCAGCCGCTTGCGCCACATATAGAGGAAACAGCACTGCCCTTACAGCAGCAAAACGCTTCGTGGAGACCTGCCATGATCATATCCAATATGGTAAGGGAGACAGCCATACAGAGAGGCAGAGAGACGGACAGAAACAGACAGACGCATTGCTAATAGATTGTTTCCTTCTCCAGCGTACAAGGTAAAAATTAAGTCTGCAGTGGCTGAAGGGGACTTTATGACCTACACGGCCATCGTAGTCCTAGTCCTGAAACAAAAGGACCAAGGTGAGATTTAATGTCCATTTACTCCATCCTAGCTGGACTTTGCTCACAAACTAAAGACTTGCGTGTGTGTGTGTGTGTGTGTGTGTGTGTGTGTGTGTGTGTGTGTGTGTGTGTGTGTGTGTGTGTGTGTGTGTGTGTGTGTGTGTGTGTGTGTGTGTGTGTGTTGTGTGTATGGGTGTGCGTGTGTGTGCGTGTGTGTGCGTGTGTGTGTGTGTGTGTGTGCGTGCATGTGTGTGTGGGTAGCGTTTGAGGGTGTGAGGCCAGGCGTTGAGGTGGCCCTGGTGAAGAAGGCCACCTGCAGCTGGGTGGAGCTTCATAAGGACGGCCACTTCATAGTGCAGGGCTCCCGTGGCTCAGAGCTCCTCTCAAATGACAACGTCAGGTCAGTCTCCTCTCTCCTGCCAATGTTTTCAGGGCCCAGAATATACTTAATTGTGAACATTTTATGTTGTTTCTGTAACCTGCAGCCTTACCGAATGTCCAAAATATTACAAATCAATAAAGATTAATATAAACTTTGCACCAGGGATATTTATCAGTCATTCTGATCATGCGTTAAAGTAATTAAAGCAAATTACTTAAAACTTCTTATATTTGGATAAACTTAATCTGGAAAGTAATTCAGTAAGTTTATGAGTTACACACGTTTTATAAATGAATAAGACATGTACTTTTAATGTTTATAAGGTGCCAGAGTGCATAGAAAAGCCTAAAAATACACCAAGGAAGGCCCCCTGATATTTTTACACAGGAAGCAAATTGTGATGAGCAATTTATTCTTGAAGCATCTGTGAGGACTGCACGGCCTAATTGACATCACACAAACTGAGTGTGTGCCCCCCCCGGGGTGTTTGATGTTTTCTAGGTACCGTTTTCCTCTGGACTCGGATGCTGTTATTGAGCTGTTGCCAGATTGTGGTCCTACTGGCTGCAAGGACTCTGAACTGAATCAATATGAAGAGGACCTCCAGATTTTTGGCTGTGACTAACCAGCCCTGTTATGAATAGGATTAATTCCTTTTTAATAATGAGCATATTTGTTTTCTTCCTCAAGTACCCTTTTTTGCAGGCTATACATACAGTATTTTCATAGAATTTAACATGGTAACAACAAGCAAAAACTATCCGAAATTCTCTCTCGCTCATGTGCACACAAATAAAATTCTCAATACAATTGATCAAAAACCAAACGTGTGTGTGTGTAAAGTGTGTGTTGTAGATCTCATCTCATCTCATCGTCATCCGCCTATCCGGGGTCGGGTCGCGGGGGCAGCAGCTCAAGCAGGGGGCCCCAGACTTCCCTTTCCCGAGCCACATTGACCAGCTCTGACGGGGGGATCCCGAGGCGTTCCCAGGCCAGTGTTGAGATATAATCTCTCCACCTAGTTCCTAGGTCTTCCCCGAGGTCTCCTCCCCACTGGTCGTGCCTGGAACACCTCCCAAGGGAGGCGCCCAGTGGGCATCCTTACCAGATGCCCGAACCACCTCAACTGACTCCTTTCTAAGCAAAGGAGCAGCGGCTCTAATCTGAGCTCCTCACGGATGACTGAACTTCTCACCCTATCCCTAAGGGAGAAGCCAGCCACCCTCCTGAGAAAACTCATCTCGGCCGCTTGTACCCGTGATCTTGTCCTTTCGGTCATCACCCATCCCTCATGACCATAGGTGAGGATAGGAACGAAGATTGACCGATAGATCGAGAGCTTTGCCTTGCGGCTCAGCTCTCTTTTCGTCACAACGGTGCGGTGAAGCGAACGCAATACCGCTCCCGCTGCTCCGTCATTCTCCGGCCAATCTCACGCTCCATCGTCCCCTCACTCGCGAACAAGACCCCCAGGTACTTGAACTCCTTCACTTGGGCTAAGGACTCATTTCCTACCCGGAGTAGGCAAACCACCGGTTTCCTGCTAAGAGTCATGGCCTCAGATTTAGAGGTGCTGATCCTCATCCCAGCCGCTTCACACTCGGCTCGCCATCCGATCCAGTGAGTGCTGAAGGTCACAGGCCGATGATGCCATCAGGACCACATCATCTGCAAAGAGCAGTGACGAGATCCTCAGACCACCGAACTGCAACCCCTCCCCACCACGACTGCGCCTCGATATCCTGTCCATGAATATCACAAACAGGATTGGTGACAAGGCGCAGCCCTGGCGGAGGCCAACACCCACCGGGAACGAGACTGACTGGCTGCCGAGAACCCGGACACAGCTCTCGCTTTGGGAGTACAAGGATTGGATGGCCCTGAGGAGAGACCCCCCCACCCCATACCCCCGCAGCACCTCCCACAGTTTCTCCCGGGGGACCCGGTCAATAATGCCTTCTCCAGATCCACAAAACACATGTAGACCGGATGGGCATACTCCCAGGCCCCCTCCAGGATCCTTGCGAGAGTGAAGAGCTGGTCCGTAGTTCCACGTCCGGGGCGAAAACCGCATTGTTCCTCTTCAATCTGAGGTTCGACGATCGGCCGAACCCTCCTTTCCAGCACCTTGGAGTAGACTTTACCAGGGAGGCTGAGAAGTGTGATACCCCGGTAATTGGAGCACACTCTCTGGTCCCCCTTTTTGAACAGGGGGACCACCACCCCAGTTTGCCACTCCTTTGGCACTGTACCCGACTCCCATGCAATGTTGAATAGGCGTGTCAACCATGACAGCCCCTCAACACCCAGAGCTTTTAGCATTTCTGGCTGGATCTCATCAATCCCTGGGGCTTTGCCACTGCGGAGTTGTTTAACTACCTCAGTGACCTCCACCAGGGAAATTGACGATGAACCACCATCAACCTCGAGCTCTGCCTCCATCATAGAGGGCATGTTAGTCGGATTCAGGAGTTCCTCAAAGTGTTCCTTCCACCGTCCGACTACCTCCTCAGTTGAGGTCAACAGAGTCCCATCCTTACTGTACACAGCTTGGATGGTTCCCCGTTTCCCCCTCCTGAGGTGCCGGATGGTCTTCCAGAAACACTTTGGTGCCGACCGAAAGTCCTTCTCCATGGCCTCTCCGAACTTCTCCCACACCCGCTGCTTAGCCTCCGACACGGCAGCGGCTGCAGCACTTCGAGCCTGTCGGTACCCTGCAACTGCGTCAGGAGTCCTCCGGGATAACATATCCCGAAAGGCCTCCTTCTTCAGTCGGACGGCTTCCCTGACCACCGGTGTCCACCACGGTGTCCGAGGGTTACCGCCCCTTGAGGAACCTAAGACCCTGAGGCCACAACTCACCGCCGCAGCTTCAGCAATGGAGGCTTTGAACACCGCCCACTCTGGCTCAATGCCCCCAACCTCCACAGGAATGCTAGAAAAGCTCCGCCGGAGGTGTGAGTTGAAGATCCCTAGGACAGGGGCCTCCTCCAGACGTTCCCAATTCACCCGCACTACTCGTTTGGGCTTACCAGGTCTGTCCAGAATCTTCCCCCATTCCCTGATCCAACTCACCACCAGATGGTGGTCGGTTGACAGTTCAGCCCCTCTCTTCACCCGAGTGTCCAAAACATGCCGCCTCAGATCAGATGACACGATTACAAAATCGATCATCGATCTTCGGCCTAGGGTACTCTGGTACCATGTACACTTATGAGCACCCTTATGTTCGAACATGGTGTTTGTTATGGCCAATCCATGACTAGCACAAAAGTCCAGTAACAAACGACCACTCGGGTTTAGATCAGGGAGGCCGTTCCTCCCCACCACGCCTCTCCAGGTGTCTCCATCGTTGCCCACATGGGCGTTGAAGTCTCCCAGTAGAACTACGGAGTCCCCTACTGGAGCCCCATACAGGACTCCATTCAGGGTCTCCAAGAAGGCCGAGTACTCTGAACTGCTGTTCGGTGCATACGCACAAACAACAGTCAGAGTTTTCCCCCCCACCACCCTTAGGCGTAGGGAGGCGACCCTCTCGTCTACCGGGGTAAACTCCAACACCGCGGCGCTCAGCCGGGGATTTATGAGTATCCCCACACCCGCCCGGCGCCTCATGCCTCTGGCAACTCCAGAGAAGAATAGAGTCCAACCCCTATCCAGAAGTATGCATGTGGTGAAGTTTTTCGATTATCAATCGAAAACACACTTTAACTGTACGTTCACACCAAAAGCGAATTGAGCGACCAAATCACCGGAAGTCATTCACTTTCTATGGGCTCGAGCGACCAGAGCGACCCAAGCGTCCAACGCTACCAGCGGCAAAAGTCGAGCGACCAGAGCGTCCAAAAAAAGTTGAAAACGACTGAACTTTATGCAAATTACTATGACGCGTATCAGCGACCAGATACGCCTCTATGACGCTAATCGGAAAGTAGACGTTCTTTGCTTGCGTGGATCCCGGGGAACACCGAACCGCGGCACTTGGGCTCCTACCTAATTTTTTTGGTTCCTTCCTACTGTCTTCACAAAATGTCAAATGAAAGTTTAATCGCGGCAGTAACTGGGCACCCGGTGTTGTACGATCCGAGCCTTTTTCACTTCCGAGATCGCAACAAAAAGGCTCTGGCCTGGGCAGATGTGTCACGCGTGGTTGGTTGGTCTGGTGAGTTAGTTAATGAAACGTTTGAGATTATCGTAAAATAGGCGCGATACATGCCTGTTAACCGAGATCCTAGCACACTAATCTTCCTTGCTCTGAATGGGAGGATCTCGTTTTCAAATGTCGAAAATAAATTCGTTGGGCAAAGGAATAATAAGTTGTGCAAAGGAATAATGCACGCATAATAATGCAATAATAATGCAAATGAATAATTCTTATTAGTAAGTTAATTAATTAATAAGGCTTATTTATAGAAAATCTTTGCGCTCTAGAACGTTCGCATTAAGCGGGAATCATTTTCATTTGCTCTCCGTACCCCCAATCTAACAAACCAATCGCGTGGAGTCATGCTGTAAACAAAACACGTTTTGTTTAATAGGCAAGACAAGGGATAAATGACAAAGGATATATCTCTTGTCTTTTACCCCTCTATTCCCGCTATTCCCCACTATTCACGAAGCCTGAGTTGAATCATTTTTAATTAAATAGTCTAATTTGACTTGACTAGGCTATCTATCTAGCTAGATATAGATAGCCTAGTCAAGTCTTTATTAATACCACGACACAAATCGTCTGGAATTCATTTAGGTGATTCGGCTAACACAGGACAGTAGCCTACAAGACCACACAGAACAAGGGAGACAAGTCTGATTGGACATACACAAAAATACTTCAAATTAAAACTAGACACCCGTTGATAGATAGATAGACAGACAGACAGATAGGCCTAGATAGATAGATAAATATGTTCCATTATTCGCCTTGTGGAGCCAGTCAGTCCTGTGCCCGTATGCAAATTAGCCATGTGCGCCAATGTAAATTTGTTTGAGTGAGCGACAAATGAGTGCAGATCATGATTTGCAGATGCAGATCAGTAAAACACATTTTAACTAGCCTACTAAAGCACGCAACGTTTTTTTGGTCTCGGTTGTAATTACCTTTTAGGAGTGTTTTTATATGGGTAATCACTGTCAAAGCACGTTATCCAACAAGCCAAACAGTCTCTGCAATATAGCCAAAGTGTAGTTTACTCTTTGATATGGCTGTCTGTTCTAAAAGCATACGGCTCCTTTAAATGCATATGCAAATCTGAATTGTACGTCATGAGCGACTTGAGTGACCAAAGCGAACAGAAATATTCGCAGCGATTTTTATGAGCGACCAAAGCGTCTTTGGTCGCTCAATTCGCTTTTGGTGTCAACGTACAGTAACATTACAGAAAAACAGGCTTACCATTTTTTGCCCATTTCTAAGACATTGCATGCATTTTGCTGATGTAAATTCTTTAACGCGCCGACACTTTCTCTGTTAACGCCTTGCTGCGTCTGTTTTGAGTGTAGCCACTACAAAGGTTCCTGTATGGGAAAGGATGCTGAGGGGAACTCACTGGACGTAGCCAAAACATTTACCATCTCCCTCTACTGGATTTATATATACTGCTATAGGCCTACTCTACACTACAGATATCTCCCACTTCATCTCTACTTCCATGCTCCATTAAAGGTGTTGTAGGTAGTTATAGGTGTTAGTTGATGACACCTTTTTCCCTGCCCTCACGCCCCCACTGCAAAACCCACGTCTCTGTCCCCCACTTCTAGTTGATTCATGTGTATTCACCTTCATCCTGTTATTAATCCAACTCCCTGTCAAACATCGGTTTCTATCCCTCCACTACTCTATAAGAATTGATCGAAGCATTTTGTGTATTCACCTTCATCCTGTTTTTAATATCCTTCCTGCCAGACCTTCGTCTACAACCCAACAACATATTCATGCATATTCATTAGTATACTATGATAAAGCATAGTTTCCATTCTTTGGGTTTGAAAACAACTTTGAAGAGTTATCGGTCTTGTTAAATAATTTGGAGCGTTGATTCAGTAAAACAGCTGAGTTGATTCAGTATTGAGAGATTTCTAATATCAGTGGAGTAGGATTAGTAGGAGGAGATGGAGTGGTTGTAGTAGTATTAGTAACAGTCTAGACCAGTCTTATGTTTCCATTTTTGAACATTAATGAATATTTGTTTGAATGAGAAACAATGGACATTGTAGTCACTACAGTAGTAGTATTACTACTACTACTACTACTACTACTACTACTACTACTACTACTACTACTACTACTACTACTACTACTACTACTACTACTAGTGCAACACCATGGGCCCTCAACATGGTGGAGGTTAGTGAGGGTCAGGACTGCAAGGCGGCACAGAAGAGCAAGCTAGCATTGTAAAGACAGTTAGCATTATTTAAAGGCAGTGAGAAGGAATCAGAGGACTTTAAACTATGGAAGCGGGCACTGCAGAAAAAAGACAAATCAATATCACGTTAATGTGGAACGTTTCACGTTATAACAATATAAGTTATCAGGTTTGTAACGTGATAAATAGTAAATTATTATGTGATAGGATTGTATATTGTTTAACGTGAGAATACCTTGTGATAACATCTTGTGATAACGATCAACTTTTCCCGTTATAACGTGATACTGATCCATTTTAATTTAGCTGTAGTGGCAGTAATGCCCTTCTGTATTTAACAAAAGGACATATTTTTTAAATTGAAAGGACAAAGTTTCCACTATTAACAAAATAATTGCAAAATAATTTACTTTTGAAATCTTCATTGAGTTTTACTCTTTAAATTCTTATTTTTTATGTTCTCTCGAGGAAACAAAGGAACCCCGGCATTTGATCACAAGGACAGGTGGCGCGCTCTAACTGTAGAGAAGTTGACTATAGAGTAGACGGCGATGGTCCTCAGGGGCGATGACCCCTGAGGTGATGCCCATGTATGGAGGCACTCCCTGCTGCTCTGAGCCCTCATAGTCCCCCTTGTTATAGCTGTGCTGGGACCGTGCTGGAAAAGACACAAGCCAGTGTTCTGTGTTGCTGATTCGATAGATAGAGCATCAAGGCTTTGATTTCAGAGAATGATTTCTGATTGTTGCCATTCGTACACCAACGGCGGTGAAACCCATGCAAGGAGACACCCGGCTCGTCGGGAGCAGTCAGGGACAGCTCAGAACTCAGCTAGGCGGAACCCACTCTACTCTGCTCCTGAGACACTGCCGCCCTGACATTGGCAATCACATGATCAATAAAAGGTATTAATTCATGTATTCCACTATATCCGCCCTTAGAATTGTCACAACTGTGAATGTGGCTTGCTTCCAAACCAAATGAGTATGAATAACATAAAAAATAAAACTCATAGGCACAGGAATTCCCATGAGTAGACATGACACAAATACATATAATATTTTAAAATAATTTATTAGGAATCTTAAAAAGTGTTTTTATTTATTTAAAGAAAGACAGAAAAAGGTTAGTGTTGTGAAGGATTGTAATTTTTTTCAGTGGAGACGTCGACAAAGATGAGAACTGCCCCAGGGGACATCAGCAGTATTACAAGAAAACACTGTTAAAAATCTAAACCCTGGTGTTTTAATAGACTAATAGTGCTTTGTTCTTGAACTCAGGAAAAAATGAGGAAAACAAGATTTTAGACAATCTGCCAGTGCAACAACTTATTAGCTCCATACCAAATAATCTTTGCTCTTTAAATTAAAGTTCTGTGTGTGTATTGCTACAGTCTTGTGTCAGCCAGTGGATCAGTTGTGTAACGGTCAGTGTCATAAGTGTCGTCTGGCGACATCTAGTGGCAAGGGGTTGAGTGACCATTAAACAACAGGTTTAGAGACAGCGTTAGAGTTTCAACCTGAACCTTTGAAGAAAAATAAATCTACTCACAAAATGCCGTAGACACACAATGTTAATGTAAAGTTCAAATCTGGTTAAAAATGCATTTTTTTAAAAGCTATAGTACCCTTCCTAAAATGGTACATAGCACAAAAAATGTAAACAACAAAAAAAGTATAATCACTAGAGCTGTCCACTGGCCACACAAACACACACATTCAAACAGTCTGCAGGAGGAATCAGTCAGAATGGGCTTCATGATAGCTCTTCACAGCTGCTCCAGCAGGTCGGTCCTTCATTCTTCACATCTGTACATGGTCTTCAAATCCCCGTGAGATGATATGTAGCCAATCTGTTGAGGTTCTAAAAAACGTTCAACTGGTAACAAAACAAATAACACTAGCATCCACAGACCCCCCCCCCCCCCCCCACTCCCAAGTTGTATTTACAGTATTTTACAGTATCGTGCAGCACACAAACAATTTGACTGTCAGCGGGTTTGCTTTACGCTCATAGTAAGCATTATCGTTTGATCATCGTTAGCAAAACAAAGTGTTAAAAAAATCCTTTGTGAAAAATTACAAAAAATAGTTTTAGTCACAAATCTTTTGTTAAATTTCTCAAGCACTAATGATGAATGTACAATGATTCAGCAAGCGAAGAGAGCCACTGAAATGTTTAGCGCAGGATGAAACCGCTCGCAAACATTGTTCCTTTACATCTCAATCTAACTAATTAAACACAGCCCAATCACATACAAATGAGCACAATTGCCACACACACACAAAAACAGTACAGTGAAATTAAAAAAGGGTAGAAATAAATCGTTTGCACGTATTTCTAACCATAACATTTTTCCCCAAAAAATAAAATACATATTGCTTCTGATTGAACTAATCATTATTACTTTAAACCACCCAACATGATGAAAAGTTAACCACAAGAGGTCAAAACTGAAAGAAGAGAAGGGGGCCTGACCATTATTGGTGGGGGGGGGGGAATAATAGGGGGAGGGGAGGAGGGGGGTCCAGCGTGGAGGTCGTCATGACTGCAAGGTCAAAAACCAGACAGAGACGGCCAGATCACCATGAAGTAGAAGTCTTTCCAGCTCTTAGTCTACATCCCTAGACACACACACACACAAAGACACACACACACACCAATCACTATGGTTATGTATTTCTTATTCTGTTAATCTGAAAAACAACAAAGCATTATGATAATGAAACAACAAGAAGGTAGTCTTACCTCCAGCTCCTCTAATGGTAGCCATTGGTGAAGGCTGTAGCAATCAAAGGGCCCTGCAGAGATGAGTAACGGTGAATACAGTATTGGTATTGAATCAAACTCTCACGCAATTCATTTTTGAATCCCACTTAATGTTACCCTGTAAAGTAAAAGTCAAACCTCTAGCAGTGTAAAGCAGCGAGAGAATAACAGCGTGAGCATTACCAGAACAACAGAACTTTGTTCATCCTCCTCATATGATTATGTAAATATACCGGGCCTGTCGCCGGGCGTCTTACCCCCAAGCCGTGGCCGAATCCGCTGTTTGGGGCGGGGCTGGCAGCGCTGAGGTAACTGCTGACGGCGGACTCCTGGCTCGCAGCTCCATAGAGGTCTGCCATGGGCCCGGGACTGCTGGTACCTAAGAACCCAGCTGAGCGAGAGGGGGTGGAGCCTAATCACATCAAAACAACACCACCGTCACCAATGACTCTCCAGTCTTGGGTTTTCTCTCTCTAATCTGCATGAATGTGTGAGTTGCTTAAGGCCTAACTAAAGAGTGAATAGATGGATGAATTACAGTGCCATGGCGTCGTACCTCGCAAGGCTGCGGCAGCGGCCGCCATTGGTCCGTAGGCTGTCAGGGGGATGGCTGTGGAGAGACAGACGGCCAGAGGGAAGATCAATACAGAGGAATAGAGGAGGACGGGGTCAACCAATTAAATCACATACCCAAGAATACACAAACCCAGAAAAGTGGCGTTAAAATGTCTAACAAAAAGCTTTCTAATGCAAAAGCAGTCAGTAGACATCAGTCACTTGTCCTGCCTCCCAACACTAAAGGGGACCAGACTAAAGTGAAGATCTTTGATTTGTATGCAATTCATCGCCATCACTGGTGTCAGTGCAGCAGGCGTGCTGCTGTAGTACTCTTGAGCAAGCAGACAATATGCTGCTTGTCAAGTCCAGAGGAGGGAGGGACTGACCTGTGAGCTCAGGGGGGTGGGGTGATGTCAGCAGGGGGGTCCGCTCTAAGTGGAACTCTGGAACAGAAACATCAAGAGCGCGGTGAGACCTTGACGTGCTCAGGACAGACACACACTCACACACACATTGGGGCTACACATTCACATACACTTTTCTTTTCCTTTTACTTGAGAAAAGAAAATACGTTAAATGTCAACAACTGGTTATTGTTCCAATCAGTGGTGGCTGTTGATCAAAAATGTTGGTGGGGGTAAATATTGAAAGTCTCTTATTTTGTTTATATGCTACAGGGCGAAAAACTAAATTAATATGTAATTTACTTGCTCCTTTTAAGTATAACATTGCTTGGGGAGTCCAATTCCTCCACTGAAAAGGGTGGAAAGTACTTACAACTCTCTGCTAGTTAGCGATCTATCTCTTCTCTACATCTGGTTGTGTTGCTCGAATACTGCTGAGGGAGGTAGCATATTTGATTGATTCACTGAATTGTCCAATCATGTGCTGATAACAAAAAAGAAAATCGATACCATTGGCCTGGGGCACACACTGGTGCGACCCGAGGGCGAATTTTCTTGTGCCAATGAAAAACTGTCCCTGCTTGATAGACAGCAAAAAGTTAAGAGAGCTTTTCAACTTGGCCGGCGCCCCTGAGTTGGAGGAGGGCTTTATTTTGAATGACCAATAACTAGCCTAGCCCAAATCATTGACGTACAGACGCATTAAAATGTTTGCTGGCAGTGACAAGTGTATCACACAATTAAACGAGGATAAACGCTATGTATTTTTGTTGATTTATTTCGTATTGATAAATTAAAATTATTCACTTGAATAGTTGGCAGACATATTCAAGTGAATATTTCCCGGAGGGGCGGCGCCCTAGCGCCCTCTATTGACCCACCGCCACTGGTTCCAATAGCTATTTTGAAAGTGGATAAAAGAAGGTGCTAAACGTAAATTATTTTTAAAGTATATTTTCCACCATTAATTGGCTCTGTTGTCACATGGAGTAGCAAAGGTTAAAAGGCTAGACTCAGATGGCCATGGATGGGGCATAAAGGAAACACAGGATTTAATTCCTACCCTTAGCTATTCATGTTACTGATTCAAATTCTGACTGAAGCATAGGGTGAAGTACTCGGCTCTTTCCTTCTTTCTTCATGATTATTAATCCGTTCTGCACCTGCTTGAACCTATAGGATATTCTGATATTGTGGAAAAAAAAACTTTGTCTGTGCGTGATTTTGCTCTACCCAGATGCAGTGGATTTTGGATTTTTTTTCATTTCTAGTTATTTAAACCCCTCCCTGATTGAATGTTATTTCTGCCCTGGAGACTCGGTCTGATTGCGGGAGAGTGGGGCGTAAATTACCAGGGAACTGGTAGGTGTATCCCGGGGTGATCCCAGCGTAGCTTCGGCTGGTGTAGGTGGCGGCCTGGAACCCTGGGTACCCTGTGAGGACCAAGCAAGAGACACTGTTACTATTCTGCAATAACATGTGGGTTAATAAATGATAAAGAAGAAGTCAATTAAAAGGGTCAACTATTCGGGAAGTATAAGCAGTTGTTGGATCCAAGCTGTGCAAAGTGATGACCACATGCTCAGCCTGATGGGTGTTTGATCATCCCTAGAACTGCAGAATAACCCAACCAAGATGCCCTCCATTGGGGCATTTATTAACAACGTTTGAATAAGGTGAAGGAATCATGTGGTGTTACAGCGTTGCCCTCTATCTGTTCACACGGGTAATGCAGGTGGGTGACCACACCTGCCTTATGTGCTGTTAGGACATCTAAGGGGGGCCTGTTAGGACATCCATCTCCACGTAATTCAGGTACTTACTAGCTGTGTTATCAAGGTGTGCGTTAAGCATCATAATAGGATGTCCAATCAAATCTAACTCTCATTAATTCAGTCTTCCTTCGATTCCTTAAATCGTATTTAGTTGGTGGCGTATTATATACGTATCATATGCTATCAATGACTATATTAATTGATATGTGATCTGATATCTGGTAGGTGTGTAGTGGATACATACATATGTGATATGTTATTATTGAATTATTTTTAGTTTTTAGAACATTAAAAATTAGGAGAAGGGTCTAAGAACTAGAAGCAGTTGCATCTCAGAGCGAATCAAATAAATGATGTAATATGCAAATTGAAGGGTAGATGGCAGTAGAGGCATATTACTTATTTTTCCCTGCCTATGTTCCCACCTCCACACAAACTAGGGACATTTTATGGATGGATCATTGTGCTATTTGCACCTTCTAGAACTGTCTTGTTTGCATACCTGTCATAATTTTTTTATCCATTTGATTTTGAACCCTTTTGCATTCCTAGAAAACACTCTTTGGCTTAGTGCACTTTACGGCTTAGATTTTCATTGTTGTGTACACTTCCTGTAGGTGGCTTTGAACAAGAGTGTCTGCTAAATGTAATGCAAAGTAAACAGAGCATTTCCTCATTGATTAGACTAAAAACAGTGTACCCACTTGTTTCAGATGATCATTTTCCCAGGCTTTTTCCAAATAAATGTCCATAACCTTTCTGTGATTTCCAAGGTTGACATTTCGTAGTTGTAAGTCCATCCTTATCTCTAGCATCTAGCATGATAAACAAACTATGAACCAACATCAGTGAGGTTCATTATGACCCTAGATGTACAAGCAGTCAACTTCAACAATATCCCAGATTGCCCAGTTTTACCATCAAATCACCTATTCATCCTCCGAAGAGCAGGGATTCAGTTGGGAATTTGGCTTGCACTGTGGCAACAAACAACAAATTTTTCAGTTCTCCTTTGATTCCGTCGTTCTTTTCATGACGTATTTGGTTAGTTTTAATTGACATTACAGGCACTTATACTAATAAATGACTATAGTTACTAGTTATTTTTTCTTTGCTGTTTTTTTTTTAAATAAGCCAATTCCTCTCTCTGGTTCGCACTGATGTTATGAAGAAGGGTTTTTATTTTGTGTTAATCTAATCTCAGTTTCAATGGATAAAGGAAACATGAACCACATTGCGTCGTCAATTAATTCAGAACAGACCAAGCAATATTTATCTTTGTCTGGATATAACAGTAATTCCTTATTGTGGCGGGCGACAGCCAGGCCTGATAGTTAACATGCTTCTACCACTCTTGGTTGGAACAAGCATGAACGTTGCTACTACCTTCAAAATAAAGAATATGATGATAGCCTAAAAACGTGTTCAGTAATGTAGAGTGTTTCATTCTGTGACGGATATCTCATGTCCGTCACAGAACGTCCACTAACAACTCAAAGCATATCTTCAAAAGGCATTGCAAGCTTGCTCAATGCCTTTGCTGACAATTGTGCCACTTTTAGCTGGTGACTCAACTTTTAAATGAATAAATGAGTGTGGGAACCCGGTTAAAGATTGATGCTGTTATTCCTCACTCTGCTTTACAAAGGAGTGCTGATGGACTGGATGTATCAGTCCTCTACAGGTTTGAGTAAAAGGGGTAGAAGGGGACCTCAACATCAGTGACATCAACATCTGCCTACCCAGCATCCCAATGCCCAGCATGAAGGCGTCCATTCCATAGGGCATCACCCGGGAGCGCCCCCTGGCTGAGCCTGTCGGGGACATCACCTCTTTGGGCTGAGCCTTCTTGCACTCCACCTGCGGGAGGAGACCAGAGAGAAGCAGCGAGTGAGCTCACGACTATGTCCTTGACAGTGGAGCTCAAAGATCTATCAATACGCTCACCCACCATTTTGCTGTTGATCTCGTGGAAGTGGATCTCGCACACCTTCTCCACCACGTCCTCATTCTCAAACGTCACAAAGCCAAACCCTATTGTTGGGAGCACAAGATGATACACGATGAGCAGACTTTCAACAAGTTTTAACAACTTAATGTGACCTCACAGAGGTCATTGGAGTTTAAACACTTGGTAAGGGGATGGGTTCCTTTAATTGTAAGGATGCCTAAACTCCGGCTAGCTGTCATACAGTACACTTGCTAACAAACTGTGGTACAAGCTAGTGGTTGGATTGTACAGTTGCTAACACTCTGTAGTACTAGCTAGTGGTTGGATATATGGTTGCTAACACTCTGTAGTACTAGCTAGCGGTTGGATATATGTTTGCTAACGCTCTGTAGTACTATAGGTAGTGGTTAGTTGCTAAAACTGTAGTACTAGCTAGCTCAGAGATTCCCAACCTGTGGGCTGTGGGTAGGCCTACTGCGGCTGATCTGCACCAAGAAAAGTTTGTTATCAAAACAATGTTAATGGTATTTTTCTGATCAAATGGGTCATTACTTAAATATTTATGGGTGCATATTGTACCTAGGTTAAAGGAACCACGGTATGGCTTTTCTTTGATAACTGTGTTACTGTAGGGTGACAGCAAATACAGTACTTTAGGTTGGCTGCAACGACTCAACTTAAAGCCTCTTGTCGAAAAGGTTAGGAACCCCTGAGTTACCTGTTATACTGCATGGTTGCTGACATTGCATATTAATCGCTATCTGTAGCTGCTGTAAGGATGTTAGCCTATCTTTAGCAATCGGTAACCATTACAGTCAAGTAACTGGTTTGCTCCCACCTAAAACTTTAAGCCACCCCCCCACACACACACACACACCCCCTGCCAACCAGAAGCCCTGGGGGCCAAAGCTGGCAGGCTGTCATGATCGATCAGACCCAGGGTGGCGATGGAGAGGCTTTATCCTGATCCTGATTAACTGACTGGCTAATTAGCCTAGCCACCCTCTACGCACCCCTCCCCCCCACCGGCCCTGCTCCTCACACAGGAAGGAGGTCCGCAGCAGGGCTGCACAGGCCTGGCCGGTCGATGGAGGTCCAGGCAGGGGAGTAACCGGAGGAGGGGATCGGAGTGGGCATGTGTTTGAGGAGGGGACTTGGCGACTTCTTAATTGTAATCTTTATTTAAGGATAACCGGGATTTAACTTACAGTAAGACGTATGTCAATTGAGTAAAGCAGAGGTAAAGCTGGGGTTAACACAGCTGAATTCTAATATTATGCTCATGTGCAATTTTCCTCTTTCCTCCTCTAGTTTTTGTTTAAAGGTAGGTGTGTCTTTATAGAGTTGAATACAGGCAAGTCTATCTGCTCCTTTATTGTGGGAGGGGGTGTGGTCAGGAAGCAACCAGCGTCTGCTAAGAGCTTTTTTAAATGCAGATATCAGAATGCCTTATAGATCAATAAAATGTGCAAAAATGTTAGAGCTAATTCGGTACAGAATAGGTTTTTAACTGCATTGTGTTTCTGTCCAAAAC
>OLKM01002706.1:0-22500 GCA_900291075.1 Melanogrammus aeglefinus | reverse complement strand
AGTGAAGCACTGTTAAGAGAGCCATTCCCTACCGTTGCACTGGAAATCTCCTACATTTCCAGCATTTAATACTTGAAGAGTTTATACTATTGGGCATAGCAGTTAGGATACCAAAAGTGATCGAAAGAAGATGGCGGCTTTAACAATCCGATTTTCATTTTGGGGGAACCAAAATAAGTTCTCTGTAGTTTTAAGACAACTTAATTTTTGTATTTATTCACCTTGCCGAACTGGTCAAAGTACTGCTTGACGTCTTCTATGGTCGTGGTGACGGAGAGGCCACCGACGAAGATCTTCTTGGTCCGAGTCACCAACTGTCGGAAGAAATAAATACACGCTGGGTTAACTGTGAGAATAAGTCATTTAAACTGGATCCACATGAGCATCTTGCTTTAGACATGCCTTTAGACAAACGACTATTATTGATAACAATTGTGTTAGAATTATACCTGTACCTTAGCATATCCTTTAAACACTCTGCCTGTACCATGGCATGTCCTTTAAACACTCTGCCTGTACCATGGCATGTCCTTTAAACACTCTTCATGTACCTTAGCCTGGCATGTTTCTCGATGCGATATGTCATCGCATCGAGAAACATTGCAGTGATTTGTGAAGTGATAACAAAGGAAAAGAGCACAGATAACAGACGCGTATTGTAATATGAACTCACCTTGGGCTGAGCTCTGCGTGGGAAAGCAACCTTGGGGTCAATCTAGACGCAAGCATAGAGAGAAAGAGAAGGGATGTGAGAAGCATGTGGTGAACCCAGTGGTAGTCATAGCCTTCCACACATTACACCGTCAGGGTTCATTGTGATCCACCCACTTCAGTGTCGATTCAACGTGTTTTTCCTCGACACTGTCACATGCTTGAACCCCCTCTGAACCGATAAAAGGGGGAAGATCCAAGTGTGTTTGTAATCGTCTGGGCGTCTGCGTTGATGCACGAGCGGCTAAGAACATCTGTTTCTATCCCTTGGAGGCATCTCTTAAGATCTGTCTCTTACTGCTGACGGGTGACCTATGACCTATGGCAGTCCCAAACACACCTGAACCCCAGGTAGCACACAGCAGGGAACGGACGCGGTAGTGTGGTGGGGGCAGTATTATAGCGGCGGATAAGGGACAGCGCAGTGTGTGTGTGTGTGTGTGTGTGTGTGTGTGTGTGTGTGTGTGTGTGTGTGTGTGGTGTGTTGTGTGTGTGTGTGTGTGTGTGTGTGTGTGTGTGTGTGTGTGTGTTTCTTTCCCCAGGTGAGAGAAGTATCAGGGAAAAGCAGTGACACCTGTGTGTGACACTGTGTGTGTATGTGATTGTGTTGGTTTGTTTTTATTTTATAACGCTCCTAATTAAATAATTAGGCTGCATAAGGATGATGTACCTCCATATCATTTCTGATATTCCATCATTACAACATATTACAAAATAAAGTCTTTCTTATAGTATGCACCCGAGTACTTCCTTTGATGCTGTATTTCTTCCTTTGATGGTTGTGTGACTATCACTATCAAAGTGACTTCTTACCATTCACCATGATCAAAATAATCACCATAAACAAGAGGTTAGAAATTCTACAATTCATATCTACAAATCCCAACAGTAGAACAGAATTCATCAGAGAATCACACCGAGCCACGTGAATGCAATCACACGTCGAGGCTGCAGACTTTATTAGGGGTCCAAGCCAACTGGATTGGATCCCTATTGTTTTTGTAATGATTTTTATTATTAGGGGTCCAAGCCAACAGGATTGGATCCCTATTGTTTTTGTAGTGTTTTTTCTTATTATTATACTTCCTACCAAGAAAGTGATACCACAGCCCAAACCGTAAATGGTGCAGACAAGCCAATTACATGACTAGATCCAGTTCCCTGAAGACTATTTGGACGACAAAATCCAGACACGCCGGCCACTAGGTGGCGCTATACGAGGAAAAACGCGTTTGGGGCTATAACTCCCACACCGAAAGTCCGACAGTCCAAAACGTTATACCCACAGATTCACTGGAGTCTGCTGCATCTCTTGGAATAGGCCACGCCCATTTGCGTCTATGGTTTTCCTGTCGCAAAATGGCAAAAACCGCGAAACTGTTTTTTCGCTACTCCTCCCACATTTTTTGACGAATCAACACCAAAACTTGCACACGTCATCTTTAGAGTAAGCCGAAAAGGAATCCTCGGACAGTTTTTTGATTTGACCTTCGATGACGAAACGGTAGCGTTATGAATATTTAATTATTAGCTAAATTACACGTGAAAATCAAAAATCCCAAGAAATCCGAAATTAGACATCGGATCGAGTCCAAATTTTACCCACATGTCGGTGCTAGTCTAAGTGACGTCTGATAAAAAATTCGGAAAATTTCGCCTCTAGGGGGCGCAATAAACGACGAAATTCTATATCTTCTAATTGGCCCAAGGAATGTTCTTCAAACTCAAGGGAAACCATCAAAGTCCAATCCCAAATCTATATAGAAAATATGGCCAAGAATTATTCATGTGGGCGGGAGTTATTTGGAAAAGGAAAATTGTCAATGGAAAATTTCGCCACAAGGCGGCGACAAAAAACGAGGAAATAATTTCATCTCCTAATTGGCCAATGAACGCGTTTGGGGCTATAACTCCCACACCGAACCTCCGACAGTCCAAAACAATATACCCACAGATTCACTGGAGTCTGTCTGCATTTTTTGGCATAGGCCACGCCCATTTGCGTCTATAATTTTTTTCGCAAAATCGCGAAAACCACAAAACTGTTTTTTCGCTACTCCTCCCACATTTCTTGACCAATCGACACCAAAACTTGCACACGACATCTTCAGAGTAATCCGAAAAGGAATCCTTGGACAGTTTTTTGATTTGACCTTCGGTGACGAAACAGTAGCGTTATGAATATTTAATTATAAGCTAAATTAGACGTGAAAATCAAAAATCCCAAGAAATCCAAAATTAGACATCGGATCGAGTCCAAATTTTACACACATGTCGGTGATAGTCTTACTAACGTTTGCTAAAAGATTCGGAAAAATTTCGCCACTAGGGGGCCGCAATAAACGAGGAAATTCTATATCTTCTAATTGGCCCAAGGAATGTTCTTCAAACTCAAGGGAAACCATCAAGGGGCAATTCCAAATCTATATAGAAAATATGGCCAAGAAATATTTATGTGGGCGGGAGTTATTTGGAAAAGGAAAATTGTCTATGGAAAATTTCGCCACAAGACGGCGCCAAAAAACGAGGAAATAATATATCTCCTAATTGGCCAATGGAATGTTCTGAAAACTTGTTTTGGGCTATAACTCCCACACCGAAGCACCCACAGTCAAAACCGTTATAAGAACAGATTCACTGGAGTCAGTTGCATCTTTTGGCATAGGCCAAGCCCATTTGTGTCTGTAATTTCTTTCGCAAAATCGCGAAAACAGCTAAACTGATTTTTTGCTACTCCTCCCACATTTCTTGCCCAATTGACACCAAACTTTGCACACGACATCTTCAGACGCACACGACCAAAAAAACTAGGAAAACTTTTTCGATCCGACCATCGATGACGAAACGGTAGCGTTTTGAATATTTGTTTATTAGCTAAATTAGACGTGGAAAATCAAAAATTCCAAGAAATCCAAAATTAAACATCGGATCGAGTCCAAATTTTACATACATGTCGGTGCTAACCTTAAGAACATTTGATAAAAAATTCGGAAAATTTCGCCATTAGGGGGCGCAATAAACGAGGAAAAATATATCTCCTAATTGGCCAATTAGCGTTTGGGCTATAACTCCCACACCGAACCTCCGACAGTCCAAAACAATATACCCACAGATTCACTGGAGTCTGCTGCATTTTTTGGAATAGGCCACGCCCATTTGCGTCTATAATTTTTTTCGCAAAATCGCGAAAACCACAAAACTGTTTTTTCGCTACTCCTCCCACATTTCTTGATTAATCAACACCAAAACTTGCACACAATATCTTCAGACCAACCCGAAAAGGAATCCTCGGACAGTTTTTTGATCCGACCTTCGATGACGAAACAGTAGCGTTTTGAATATGTGTTTATTAGCTAAATTAGACGTCGAAAATCAAAAATCCCAAAAAATCCAAAATTAGACATCGGATCGAGTCCAAATTTTACACACATGTCGGTGCTAACCTTAAGACGTTTCATAAAAAAATCGGAAGATTTCGCCTTTAGGGGCGCAATAAACAAGGAAATTGTATATCTCCTAATTGGCCAATGGAATGTTCTGAAAACGCGTTTTGGGCTATAACTCTCACACCGAACCTATCACAGTCAAAACCTTTATATCCACAGGTTGTTCACGGTAGCGTTTTGAATACTTGCTTCGCGATGTGCCGGCGAAATGCACATTTCTTGTCGCGTTGTGCCGGCGAAATGCACATCGCTTGGACCCCTGCATAATTATACTTCCTGCCGTGAAAGTGGTACCACAGCCCAAACCGTAAATGGTGCAGACACACCAACTACATGACTAGATCCAGTTCCCTGAAGACTATTTGGACGACAAAATCCAGACACGCCGGCCACTAGGTGGCGCTATACGAGGAAAAACGCGTTTGGGGGTTTAACTCCCACACCGAACCTCCGACAGTCAAAAACTTTATACCCACAGATTCACTGGAGTCTGCTGCATCTCTTGGAATAGGCCACGCCCATTTGCGTCTATGGTTTTCTTGTCGCAAAATGGCAAAAACCGCGAAACTGTTTTTTCGCTACTCCTCCCACATTTCTTGACCAATCGACACCAAAACTTGCACACGACATCTTCAGAGTAAGCCGAAAAGGAATCCTCGGACAGTTTTTTGATTTGACCTTCGGTGACGAAACAGTAGCGTTATGAATATTTAATTATAAGCTAAATTAGACGTGAAAATCAAAAATCCCAAGAAATCCAAAATTAGACATCGGATCGAGTCCAAATTTTACACACACGTCGTTGCTAGTCTTACTGACGTCTGCTAAAAAATTCGGAAAATTTCGCCACTAGGGGGCGCAATAAACGAGGAAATTCTATATCTTCTAATTGGCCCAAGGAATGTTCTTCAAACTCAAGGGAAACCATCAAAGCGCAATTCCAAATCTATATAGAAAATATGGCCAAGAAATATTTATGTGGGCGGGAGTTATTTGGAAAAGGAAAATTGTCTATGGAAAATTTCGCCACAAGACGGCGCCAAAAAACGAGGAAATAATATATCTCCTAATTGGCCAATGGAATGTTCTGAAAACGCGTTTTGGGCTATAACTCCCACACCGAAGCACCCACAGTCAAAACCGTTATAAGAACAGATTCACTGGAGTCAGTTGCATCTTTTGGCATAGGCCATGCCCATTTGTGTCTGTAATTTCTTTCGCAAAATCGCGAAAACAGCTAAACTGATTTTTTGCTACTCCTCCCACATTTCTTGCCCAATTGACACCAAACTTTGCACACGACATCTTTCAGACGCACACGACCAAAAAAAACTAGGAAAACTTTTTTTCGATCCGACATCGATGACGAACGGTAGCGTTTTGGAATATTTGTTTATTAGCTAAATTAGACGTGGAAAATCAAAAATTCCAAGAAATCCAAATTAAACATCGGATCGAGTCCAAATTTTCATACATGTCGTGTGGCTGCTAACCTTAACAACATTTGATAAAAATTCGAGAAAATTTCGCCATTTAGGGGCGCAATAAACGAGGAAAATATATCTCCTAATTGGCCATTAGCGTTTGGGCTATAACTCACCACCGAACCTCGACAGTCCAAAACAATATACCCACAGATTCACTGGAGTCTGCTGCATTTTTTGGAATAGGCCACGCCCATTTGCGTCTATAATTTTTTTCGCAAAATCGCGAAAACCACAAAACTGTTTTTTCGCTACTCCTCCCACATTTCTTGACCCATCGACACCAAACCTTGCACACAACATCTTCAGACCATCTCGAAAAGGAATCCTCGGACAGTTTTTTGATCCGGCCTTCGATGACGAAACGGTAGCGTTTTGAATATTTGTTTATTAGCTAAATTAGACGTGGAAAATCAAAAATCCCAAAAAATCGAAAATTACACATCGGATCGAGTCCAAATTTTACAAACATGTTTGTGCTAGTCTTAAGGACGTTTGCTAAAAAATTCGGAAATTTTCGCCTTTAGGGGGCGCAATTAATACGAGGATATCATTTCTGATATTCCATCATTACAACATATTACAAAATAAAGTCTTTCTTATAGTATGCACCCGAGTACTTCCTTTGATGCTGTATTTCTTCCTTTGATGGTTGTGTGACTATCACAGTGAAAACCTTTATATCCACAGGTTGTTCACGGTAGCGTTTTCAATGCTTGCTTGGCGTTGTGCCGGCGAAATGCACATTTGTGGTCGCGTTGTGCCGGCGAAATGCACATCGCTTGGACCCCTGCATAACTGCTTGCAGTTCTAGTTTTATTTGATGTTCCAGTCCTCTATATTAGTCTACATCGGTCTACCAGACGCTAGAGAACAACTAGAATGCTACCAAACTGCACCGCTGGTTAACACTAGGAGACGGCTGGACAGTACAGAGGCTAAGATTAGTCTGTAACCCTGGGAGGGCGCAGGGTTTGTTTCTACCGTAGAGAGACCTAGAGTCTCCAGAGCGAACCGCCAGTGTTCACCCAGAGTGGCGCTACTTGAGTAAAAGAGTAACAAAAGTAATTAAATCAAAATGTCACTGCAGGTTTTCTAGAGAGCGTAGTGAGAAGGACTATGCTAGACTCGGATGAAGAACATCGGATGCAGTCTACTGTTAAAGAGAGGCTATGGTTCACTATTCTGATAGTCACCTCCGGTCACCAACCCTCCTGATGTCCAACACTCCTGTGCACATTCAAAAACAAACAAAACACACACACACACACACACACACACACACACAAACAAAAAAGTAAAATAAATAAAAGACGTACGGCAACACACATCCACTGGGGAAAAGATTATGAGGACATTTAACAGACAGAGCAGCTTGGCTATTGAGAAAATAAATGAAACAAAAGGGAACAAGGAGAGACTGAGGACAGAGGATGATGGCGCTGTTCCTTATCAACGCCATGGAACTAAAATGCCTCTCGACAGAGTTTGGTGGATGATTTTGGAAGATGGGTGTGTGTGGACGTTCACCAGCCGGCTGAGAGAGAGAAGCCGCACCTAATGCCCTGAGGCTTTGATCAAATCAGGCCAATCTCCTTTTCCTCAGTTCTGTTCCTTAACAGGCAACAGTTGGCGGGGCACAGTGCCTGCCTCTGCCTCCTCGGCTTACTAGCGGCGCTCTGATTGGACGAGGGGGCAAAGCTGCCGTCTGCAGGCGACGTATTGAATACACGGAACAGAACAACTCAAGCTTGTTTCGTCCAATCCTATTAACACAGAGAGCCACACTAATTACAGCAGCAGTTATCCCCCCCCCCCGGTCTTTCTCAGGTCAGCGTAATGGCGTAGCCCGCAAAAAAGGTTTAACTGAAGAAGCCGATAAACCTTTGCTGATGTCACTGCACATTATATAATGTCCTTGCGCAGGCGGCGAAGACACACACACACACACACACACACACACACACACACACACACACACACACACACACACACACACACACACACACACACACACACACACACACACACACACACACACACACACACACACACACACACGCACACATACACATGCACATGCAAACACACACACACACACAGGCACTTAAACACCTCCGGAATTACACTTGAATGGGAACCTTGTTTCAAAAAACTTTGGAGCTTACATCAACACACCACCCCTAAACACACACACATACACACGCAAACCCGCCCCCTATCCTCATCGCAAGCCTCACAGATAGTGTAAAAATATAGAAGTTAATGGTGAAGAATATTCCCTGACCAAGTTTGACCCATAAAAGTTGTGTTTCAGCAGCCATTGCTGCAACGTTTGCCTCCCTGTCCAACTAGCAGATCCTGCTGAAATACGGCTGTTATTACACTACACTTGCCCTTTCCGTCTCTTTCTCTCTCTATGTAAAGGCCTCTTAATTCCCCCGTAGAACAGTTCTATCTCTCACAGCATGACACATTCTTTCTGTTGCTATTAGAGAATGTCTCTTTCTCTCTCTCCCTGCCCTTAACAACATAAAAGCCTGTGTGCGTGCACGTGTGCGCGTGTGCGTGTGTGTGTGTGTGTGTGTGTGTGTGTGTGTGTGTGTGTGTGTCGTGTGTGTGTGCGTGTGTGTGCGTGTGTGTGTGTATGTGTATGTGTGCGAGCAATGTGTCCGTGCGTGTCGTGTGCACGAGCGGCTAAGAACATCTGTTTCTATCCCTTGGAGGCATCTCTTAAGATCTGTCGCTGTGCGTGTATGTGTGCAGTGTGTGCGTGTGTTGTGTGTGTGTGTGTGTGTGTGTGTGTGTGTGTGTGTGTGTGTGTGTGTGTGTGTGTGTGTGTGTGTGTGTGTGTCGTGCACTCCAAAAGGCCTACTCTACTCACCCTCCAACCCCTGTGGCTGATCACTGAGTCCTCTCCTCTCTGCTGAACACACACACTCTCTAAGACCCTCTCTACAGGCTGCAACCCCCCAACCAGCCCCGCATGCACGCAGACACGCACGCACGCACACACACACACACGCACACACACACTCACACACTCACCACACACACACACACACACACACACACACACACATAAACACACACACATATGAGCACACACACACACGCATGCACACACACACACAAACACACAACTGCCAGGCCACCAGAGACCCTGTCAGGGTCAACTACTTTGGGGTCTTCCAGTTAGCATAAATCCCCAAGTAAAAGTTTGACGGTCAAAATTAAAAAAGAGACACTGGCGTTTTTTTAAGAGCTCTGGAAAGAAAAGAAAAGAGAAAAACTGTTGGTTTGACTTGGTTGACACTATATGACGATCGCTGTTTGCCCCGTCTGGATTTCCTGCTTTCCAATAAATAATTGTAATTGAAGTTTCCTCTGCTCTACTGTCAGAGCCATTCTTCAAATACTGAGGGAACCAGGAGGAGGGGGAGGAGGGGGAGGAGGAGAAAGGGTGTGTGGGGGGGAGTGGGGTCACTATGGTAACAAACCCCATGGTGAGTTAGTGGCTTCAAACCATGATGGCCCTTGCTTGTCATGGCCGCCACGCCTGCAAGTGACACACATAGACACACTCACACACACACATACACATGCACACGAACGCACACACAAAAACAGCAGCAGCCAGCCCTCAAGCTTTCTGATTTGACCACAGAGCTCGCCGGCCATCCCCAAATCTCTAAACTCACACCAGGGAAAGAACAGCGTCCCCTGATATCTCTCTCTCTCTCTCTCTCTCTCTCTCTCTCTCTCTCTCTCTCTCTCTCTCTCTCTCTCTCTCTCTCTCTCTCTCTCTCTCTCTCTCTCTCTCTCTCTCTCTCTCTCTCTCTCTCTCTCTCTCTCTCTCACTCACTCTGTTCATATGGTAGTTACTGGCCATGACTCACTCCTAGTTCTGTTGAGTGGGGTCTTCTCCTACACTTTTCAATTCAATGTCTTCTGCGCCGGGAGAAGGTGTACCACTCAGACGTACAATAGAGAGGAGTAATAGCCTGCACACATTTCAATACAGTGACTACAGCCCCTCAGTCGTCCTTATTGCTACTGCCTCTGAGGAGGTTGGGTGGGTGGGGGGGGGGGGGGGCATGCTGGTCCCTATGGCGACCAGTGGCCCACATTGTTCCTGGCCCAGCCCACATTCATTACTGACAAAAGATCCACATTTGCACTCTCTAAAAAGAACCCAGAGTTTTCTTTCACTTCCAAACTTCAGTCCGCAGGTTTGTTTCTCCCACAGGTAGCGGCTGATCACACAGGAGGGGAAAGTAACACAACTAAAGAAGCATGGCGCAGTATGTTGGAACCGCGTGATGTCTTTGCAAACACTTGATGTGGGAAAAAGGAACTCAAGAAAACACTTATGTGACGCGGGTCGCTCTTAACCTCAGTGTGATTGGTTTGATGGTGCAATGACAGAAAAAAGCTAAATGTAAGTGTGATGGGAACAACAAAAGCAAGCCCCCCCCCCCCTCCTCTCAAGTGGGTTTCCATGGAAATTAAAACTAGTTTCTTGACCGTCCCACGATAATCATTACTGTCCAGGCTACTGTCCTATGTCAGGACCAAACTCAACAGCTCCAGCGCCACCTGTACTATATATATATACTAAATGGTTATATGTATATATACTGTATGTAGACATAACCATCTTGAAGGTAGAATAGGACTTTGTGCCCTGCAACCAGAGTTACTACCGGTGTGTCCACCATACTGGGCATCATGACTGCTGACCCACTTTTGAAAGAGGAAAATAAAAGACAGAATAAAAAACTAACTATAGAGTTACACGTTAAACTAAGATTCAGCTTCCAGTTCGCTTCACCGAAGCAAATTCAGTTTCCTCTTGGAGGAACGGTTTGTCGGACAGACTGGAATACTGCTCCGTGTGTGCTGGGTCTGGACGGGTGTTACCGGGGTTAAAAACACAAAGAGAGAAACTCACAGTTTTCGAGTCCAGCTCGTGCCGGGCCTGGGCCAAAACTTTATCCACACCCGCCTGATCGACGAAGGTGACAAACCCGAATCCTCTGCAGCAGGACGGGGGAGGAAAGGAGAGTTAACTCTATTACAACTGTTATGATGACCATGATGTGATGATGGACTGCAGTCATCGCTATGGCACCGTATCTTCAAGGCTTTGGAGGTAGGGTAGCCTACCAGGTAGGCCCACTGGGAATCTCTCTCTCTCTCTCTCTCTCTCTCTCTCTCTCTCTCTCTCTCTCTCTCTCTCTCTCTCTCTCTCTCTCTCTCTCTCTCTCTCTCTCTCTCTCTCTCTCTCTCTCTCTCTCTCTCTCTCTCTCTCTCTCTCTCTCTCTCTCTCTCTTTCTCTTCTCCCAGTGTGTCTCTCTCACCTTGAGCGCTTAGTAACTGGATCCCGCATCACCATACACTCCTTCACCTCGCCGTACTTGCAGAAGTACTCCTTCAGTCCCTCTGAACAGGCAGAACACATCCAAGCGTTAGCCTGAACTTCCCAGTAGCCTACTTTAAACAACAGGCACCAAGAACTGTAACTCACATATTTAGTCATTGTTATACTATGTATACTTCATCACTCTGAGATTAAATCTTTAGAAAAAAAAAAAAGAATAGAAAAAGGCTAGTTGTAGACTTTGAGCAGGTGCTCATCACCAACTGTTCCAAGCGGACTTTATACAATTCCGAAATTCCGCCTTAAAAAATCTCGAGTGCACTTATTGAAAAGGATTAGCGGGTATTGTGCTGCTGTTTGAACAGCGTCTACTTTTAAACAGCATCTACTGTTAACCAGCTGCCACCGCCGGGGAGCGATCCGCATTGTAACTTTGGAGGGGAAACCAAAGCCTCGAATGGGCTCCCGTTAATAGACGATGTGATATCTCTGCACACAAGCCAGCCTTCATACAGAGGTAGCCTACAGGTTGAGACATAGGCCTACTAATATACGTTCACGTCTACTACTTCTTTGATTTCCCACCAAATATTCAGAGAACCAATAAGCAGCGGGTCAGCGTCTTCTGAGGGGTAGAAGTGGAGAAAGCCTTACCTTGGGTGGTCTGCCAGCTGAGCCCACCTATAAACATTTTGCTGTGGAAGAAGAACATTACGACATGTTAACATCACCTTATTACAAAAAAGAAAGTGCCATATATATGGATTTAATCCATTCCGACTTGTTGATTGTAAATCAAGAATCGTTCTTAATAGCCTACTAGAATAACTACTCCGATATAAAACATTATAAACATTATAAAACTATTTAAAACGTGTATTCAACAACCATTCACAACATTTTACACGCGTCAACGAAAGAAGGATCTCTGTCCGAAGGAAGGACGTCATTCATAAAAATTCCGGATCGCGCATCGCCTCCCTCCGTGGGGCCGAGGAGCAGATCACAGGCTCCTAGGCAGAGAAGATGCAGAATAAAGTTTACCAGGGGTCGTGAGGGGAGTCCGCGGACGACAGGCTGATCTGGCTCCCTTCCGTCTCCATTCTGTGGCCGTGTGTGTTCGGATCTTCGGTCGGATCTACAGTGTGTGAAAACAAGTGGCGTGGTGATGAGGAGGGGGTTTGGCCCAGGGTTAGAGGCACCGACTCAAGAAGGAGAGTTGGCCGAGACTCCACCTCTTCTCGTCCCTCGTGCCTCCTCATCCTACTTAGCAGTCCACTCGCATCCGTCGTGTAGTATATATGTTGCCTTTGAGTTGTAAACTAATTAGGGATTTGTGGGATATCATTCTGGTGTCAACATTATTTGTGAACAAACAACAAAAAATCGGACTAGTTAATACCTGTTGTGGTAATCATGTAGGCCTACTTAAACTTTTAACATTCTACTAAGTGGTACAAGAACTGAATTGTTATTTCACTCAGCAGAATGTTGAAATGTGTGTCTTTGTGTTTGTTTGTGTGTGCATGTGTGTGTGTGCGGGTTGTACATGCTTGTGTTTACTGTTTTATTTATTACTTATTTGATCAGCGTATAGCACACACATATGGCATACTACACATTGATGTTGTGTCGGACATCCCGAGGTCTGAGCGTTGTGCTCATTCATTCTAAAGTCGTAAGTATTTAATTAGGGCTAAAGCCAGCTCCTTCTAATCTTCTCAATACTGGCTCAACATCATGTGACCTACCTGGTGGAACGCCATGCAGCTCGAGCCACTCAAACCACAGAATAGGAACTCAACTACACACTATAGGACTGTAGTGTTAAAGTGGCTGGCTTTATTCTTCACATAACTTCATGGTGATACCGCCGCTACCGCGCAGAAGACTACCCCAGCACAGCGCTCATGTTCACTGTGGGGCTGTGTGGGAGCCGAGGCGAGGGGGGGGGGGGGGGGGGGATGAGGGTGGTGTGAGGGAGGGGAGCCATGTTGTTGTTGGGGTTGTCCACTCCGTCTGAAGCACCCGGTTCATAAAAAGATGAAGCTCCAAAAAGTGGGACAGGGGGCTATTTGGACAGGAATAAAGTGGGTGTGTTAACTTTCTGCATGCATGATCAATGGGGTTGAAACAGAGTGGGGTGGGGGGGCAGGTGTGGCAAGGGCTCTCTTACAGGCAGAGACTACCAGCCTGGATGTGTGTGTGTGTGTGTGTGTGTGTGTGTGTGTGTGTGTGTGTGTGTGTGTGTGTGTGTGTGTGTGTGTGTGTGTGTGTGTGTGTGTGTGTGTGTGTGTGTGTGTGTGTGTGTGTGTGTGTGTGTTTGGGGGAGCAAAAGCGAGAGAGGAAAAATAGAGAGCGAGAAGAGAGCAGGAAGGAGAGAACGATAGATGGACAATATAAGAAAGAGAAAAGTGGAAAGACAGAGCTCTGTGAGACCAAGATAATGTGTTGGAGAGATCCAGAAATACGGACAAACAAAGATAGAGTCAAAGAGAGACAGAGAGAGAGCGAGAGAGAGGCGAGAGAGCGAGAGACAGGCAGAGACAGACAGAGACAGAGAGCAAGAACAGGAGCATTGGCAGCCCCAGAAAGGCATTGCTGCAGCAGAGGTCTGCTAATGAGCGGTATACGGGAGCCCTGCGTCTATCTCATTAACAATCAGCCAGGCTGTGAATACCTCGCCGAGCGGAAGGGAACCAATGCTCAGCGGCCGCGGCTGCCTGCTCCCATGCAACCAGCCCCCATAAACCCTCCATTTCTCCACGTGCATTAATCACCGTTGTGTGTGAACACTGAAGGGTGGCTGGGAGGTGGCTGGGTGGTGGCTGGTGGGGTGAGGAGGTGAAGCCAAGGGGGTATGTGAAAATCCTCTTGCACAGTGCCCCCTGTCCTTTTTTTGGGAGGAGCGTTCCTCTGAATAGTACAATGGGGCTTAATTACAGGTCAGTGGTATGTATCGGGGGAGATAGAGGGAGCTCTGTTTCCCCCCCCCGTCCCCCCGTCCAGCTACAGTGCAACGCAGGCTTCCCAGGGGGAATAGGAAGGGAGGGGGCTAAACCTGGGACACAGGTGACTCAAAGGGGAAAGGAGAGCAGGTGACAGAGCAGGTGATACAGAGAGAGCCATGGAGAGACAGTCGGAATAGAGGAGCACTGTGTGGATTCTCCTTTTTCTCTCCCTTCCATACTCTCCCCTGCCTCCCTCTTCCTCTCTCGGATGGACACCGGAGAGAAGAAGAGCGGAGAGGCTACTAGCCAATGGGACTGGGTTCGATACCGAATGTCCACCGCCTGCCTCTTGGGATCATGTGAGAGGCCTATCCCCAACCTGCGTCTTCATGACACGTCTCTGAATCCACTGTCAGTCATCTTACACAATGTCTGCAAGATAGCGAATAGCAGGGGAGGAGAAATTAAGCTTTCCTATACAATGTTTTCAACTTGTAGTGAGATACATGAGGTCAATGAATATCGACCACTATAAATATACGGTGCAAGCTGCAATTATTCAGGAACTCATTCGACAGTGATTTGGAGCAGTTAGCAAGATATATTTTGTCTCAACATCTAGCCAACCCCAAAGGTGCCCCCAAGAGATGTCTGTCAAGGTCAGAAGATAGTCTCTCTGAAGGAGAGAGTGGGTGCAGTTAACTCATCAGGGATCTCTATGTATTGTATTGACCAAAAGGAAAAACCCATGCAGCGAAGCAGCCACAAGCAGCAAGAGGAAGCACATCAACAGGTGGGATGACCAACCAGGAACGATTAGCGTGCCAAGAGGGTGCCATGTCGATGGTGACATCCCTCTTGGGTGACGGGACTGCCCGGACGCTCTGGATGCAGTGTTTGAAAGGATTCCAAACGCGTTGGAATGGATTTCCCACATGGATTTCCCAAAGGAGACGTCACATCAAAGGAACTGTGTCTGGCTTAAGAGCGACTTGCAGCTCAAACCAAAGCCGGAGGTATAGAGTAGACAACACTGCCCACTGGTGGTTCACAACGATAATCACGTCCTGAGATCCCCCCCTCTGTCAAGTCCACCTGAATAGGCACATTACAACTCTGCAGATTGTGTGATATTGTGTGTGTGTGTGTGTGTGTGTGTGTGTGTGTGTGTGTGTGTGTGTGTGTGTGTGTGTGTGTGTGTGTGTGTGTGTGTGTGTGTGTGTGTGTGTGTGTGTGTGTGTGTGTGTGTGAGTTACTGTCGCAAACATTTGTATCTAAGTGTGAACTCCTTTCACATACTTTTCATAAGAAAAGTGATTGATGTTTGTGAGCGAAGGATTGAAAGAGATACAGAGATATAGGGATTGAAAGAGAGACAGAGAGAGGGAGAAAGAGAGGGAGAGGCTTACAGAAATGGGATTGAAAGAGAGCGGGAGAAAGAGCGAGAAACACACACAGATAAGTTGCTGCCTTCGTAGCTCTCGGTGTGATCTGTGAACACCTTTTTAGATTAATTTATGACTTTGCATGGTGCACTTTGACCAGGGTCTGGGAGTGAGGGAGTGGGAACAAAGTTCAACTCTCTCTGTCTGAAAGGAGGGGGGTGGGGGGGAGACAGGGGAAGGTAAAACAAAAATATTGACCTTTGAGGCAAAACGGCCACTCCAGGAGTCGAACCGGGGCAGCTCAGGGACACACGACCAGAGACGGCGAGTCATGAGGACCCTACAATAAACCAAAGTATCTCCCTTCTTCTCTTGGAACAGCTGCTGACCAGCGATTGCGGATCTAATGGGGCCAAAGGTTGAGGCTCAGTGGTCGCCCTAGCCCGTGCACATGCCCGACGCGTGTGTGTGTGCGTGTGTGTGTGTGTTTGGAGGTAAACGAATCAACCGTCTGCTGCAATGGAGGGAGAGGAAAGGAAGTGCAGGAGCGAGCGCGAGCCGCTCGGAGGGGCCCGGCTGTCCGCCTTGCAGGAGCAGCTGATCTGGGCCCTGCTGGGCTCCGGGCTGTCCCGGGAAGTCCTGGTCCAGGCCCTGGGCGAGCTGGAGCGGGACCGGCAGACCCCGGACGGGACGGCGAGGGACAAGGGCGAGAAGGGGGATGGAGAGAGCTCGGAGGGAGAGATGGATTTTGCACCGCCGATCTTCCGGGAGCTGGAGCAGCTTCCCCCAGAAGAGGCGGCCAGGCAGAGGGCTCAGGTGGAGCAGCTGCTACAGTAAGTGTGACTCCCTTGTCTCGGTTCACGCTCCCTCAGAACGCAGGGCTCCACTACCGTTCTTTCACAGCATTCCCCAGCCTAGCTAAAGCAAAAAATAACGGTGAAAAGGCAATGTCTGTTACTCTTTCACTTTTCCTTGTCATATTCCTGATCCAAGTTATGAGTCAAAGAGTACAATTAAAGAAGCAAGGGTTATAACTTCGTAGAAAAAAATCCCCCTGCAAATCCACTTCTATCCAGTTCTCCCGTCAATTCCACTCGCAGCCTCCTGCTCCTCCTCTCGGCGTGCCTCTTTCTGCGAACACTCCTGGCCTCGAAGGGGAATTTAAAGACAGTTCCTCCTTTTCTAGTTACTAATTACCCACCCTCATCATTATTCTCTGACCATTTCTTAATAAATGAGCCATACATGTATGGGTTGAGATTAATGGAAAGGGCTGGGCTCACCAGAGACTGTTTACACAAGGCCTGAGCAAAAGGTGATTTGGTAATTTGTAGCTTTGTTATAAAGTGGGGCAAAAAAGTATTTAGTCAGCCACCAATTGTGCAAGTTCTCCCACTTAAAAAGATAAGAAACCTGTAATTTTCATCATAGGTATACCTCAGCTATGAGAGAGAAAATGAAAAAAAATCTAGAAAATCACCACTGTCTGATTTTTAAAGAATTTATTTGCAAATTATGGTGGAAAATAAGTATTTGGTCAATAACAAAAGGTCATCTCAATACTTTGTTACATGCCCTTTGTTGGCAATGACAGAGGTCAAACGTTTTTTGTAAGTCTTTACAAGGTTTTCACACACTGCTGCTGGTATTTTGGCCCATGCAGATCTCCTCTAGAGCAGTGATGTTTTTGGGCCTTCGCTGGGCAACACAGATTTTCAACTCCCTCCAAAGATTTTCTATTGGGTTGAGAACTGGAGACTGGCTAGGCCACTCCAGGACCTTAAAATGCTTCTTACGAAGCCACTCCTTAGTTGCCCGGGCGGTGTGTTTGGGTTCATTGGCATGCTGAAAGACCCAGCCACGTTTCATCTTCAGTGCCCTTGCTGATGGAAGGAGGTTTTCACTCAAAATCTCACGATACATGGCCCCATTCATTCTTTCCGTCACACGGATCAGACGTCCTGGTCCCTTGGCAGAAAAACAGCCCCAAAGCATGATGTTTCCACCCCCATGCTTCACTGTAGGTATGGTGTTCTTTGGATGCAACTCAGCATTCTTTCTCCTCCAAACACGATGAGTTGAGTTTTTACCAAAAAGTTCATATTTTGGTTTCATCTGACATTCTCCCAATCCTGTTCTGGATCATCCAAATGCTCTCTAGCAAACTTCAAACAGGCCCGACACTGACACTGCAGGATTTGAGTCCCTGGCGGCGTAGTGTGTTAGTGATGGTAGCCTTTGTTACTTTGGTCCCAGCTCTCTGGAGGTCATTCACTAGGTCCTCCCGTGTGGTTCTGGGATTTTCGTTCACCGTTCTTGTGATCATTTTGACCCCACAGGGTGAGATCTTGCGTGGAGCCCCAGATCGAGGGAGATTATCAGTGGTCTTGTATGTCTTCCATTTCCTAATAATTGCTCCCACAGTTGATTTCTTCACACCAAGCTGCTTACCTATTGCAGATTCAGACTTCCCAGCCTGTTGCAGGTCTACAATTGTGTTTCTGGTGTCGTTTGACAGCTCTTTGGTCTTGGCCATAGTGGCGTTTCGAGTGTGACTGTTTGAGGTTGTGGACAGGTGTCTTTTATACTCATAAGGAGTTCAAACAGGTGCCATTAATACAGGTAATGAGTGGAGGACAGAGGAGCCTCTTAAAGGAGAAGTTACAGGTCTGTGACAGCCAGAAATCTTGCTGGTTTGTAGGTGACCAAATACTTATTTTCCACCATAATATGCAAATAAATTCTTAAAAAATCTGACAATGTGATTTTCTGGATTTTTTTTTTCATTTTGTCTCTCATTAGCTGAGGGTTAACCTATGATGAAAATTACAGGCCTCTCTCGTCTTTTTAAGTGGAAGAACTTGCACAATTGGTGGCTGACTAAATACTTTTTTGCCCCACTGTATAATCGCTATTTCATATTAGTGTGAAACAGATGGACAAGTAACTTACTTAAGTAAGGTACAAAAACGTTTTGGTGGGTTATTACTTAGATTGAATAGCTTTATACTAGTAACTCCTACCTATTATTACTATAGTTTAGAATAACACAAAATCAAGAATGAATTAAAGTTAAAAAAGGACAGGACTTTTATTGAATAATATTGCTATACGTTTTTGTATGTTTCCTGCATTGATTTGGCTAACTGGTGTTTTAGTATATCCGTCCTTTAGCAATAAAGCCCAGTCACATAACAGTGTTGACTAGTAATTTGTGGGAGCGCTGGACTTTGGTCTGTGTGCTCTCACTCCACTTATCTCCCTCAGTCAACACGGCTCCTTTTACTTCCTCTCGAAAAGCCAGGGTCTGTTTCAATGGCTTGTACGTGTGTGAATGTTTGTTCCTAACATTTAAGAAACATTGACTGCAATTCCATAATATTTGAAGATTGGTACGTTGTTACAATAATAACGTACAGCATCAACAACATTTAGGAAGATTAATGAATCCGTAATTGCAGGAGTGTCGCTAGCAATTGAGAACATTCGGGGCTGTAGCCCAATGTAGCAATGCATTATCGACGAGATGCGTTATGCATAGCGAAGAAAGAATACTGACGTTGAATTTGCAACAAATTGCAACAAATTATTCTAAATCTGCCCATATATGGACCCGTCAGAATTTTGTGGTTTTCACTCGCTACAATGTTGCATCTGTGGCTGCTGGTAATTCAACCACAAAGAAGTAAACTCTACGGGGCTATTTTCATCATTATGTTGTTGTTTTTTTGACGGCACAGCGATCTGGGGCTATTCCCAAAAGTTCCGGGGCGGGCTATAGCCTCGAATGCCCAGGTCTAATGACGCGCCTGTTGCTGAGCAAGAGTTTTGTTTGAAAGTTCAGCGATAGAAACAAATAAAAGCCTGCGCTATTGAAGTTTAACGGTACTACTGTAATGCACCTACCCGATGTCAAGTGGACCGGGTTGAATTCTCTGCGGGTCTCTCTTATTATATCTATCTTGCCAAAGATATTTTATTACTGCCCTTCTCAACACTCTTTGATCTCACTAAAAGGCTAGCAGCACGAAACAGCAATGCATTATCAACGAGATGCACTATGCATAGGAAAGAAAGAATACCGACGTTGAATTTGAAACAAATTATTCTAAATCTGCCCATATATGGACACGTCAGAATTTTGCGGTTTTCAATCGCTACAATGTTGCATCTGTGGATGCTGGTAATTCAACCACAAAGAAGTAAACTTTACGGGGCTATTTTCATCATTATGTTTTTTTTTTCTTGACGGCACAGCGATCCGGGGCTATTCCCAAAAGATCCGGGGCTCTAGCCTCGAATGCCCAGGTCTAACGACGCGCCTGCTTAATTGACCAAAAGCTAACGAGTGGAATATGCCTCAAATTGATGGGCCGTCGCTCCTGCATGGAATGTATTACATCTAGCTAAAGGAATTGAGCATAACATAACAGTATCAATTCATAAAATGTGCATTTTAATAATACTTCACAAACAGTGTGCTTGTACCAAGCTGCGATCGAATCCTATATTGGCAATGGAGCTCGTAAGTCCGCCCCTTCCGGTAGACCCCCATGGGACCTTTGAGATCTATGAATGGGTTTCAATGGAGAGAAAGTAATTATTTTTCTGGTTCCGGTCCTTATATGCCCTGGAACACATATGTTGTTTGAAATGCAAAACTTGAAAGACGCAGCTCAGATGCACATTCTGCAAAGCAGAGATGTTTCTGTCCTCCGATTAGCCCCGTTATCAGCACGGGTCTTTATAGGTCCGGGGTGACGAGGGAATTTCCAAACTAGTTTGCCAGTTGGATCTTTTCCCTGGATCTGACACCCTGCATCTCCGTTCTCCATATGCCTGCTGCTCACCAATAAAACGTTGTGATAATAATGATAAGATAATAAACGGAACATTCTGCTGTGATGTCGTCGCACTAACCAAACACAGTGGCATTTAACCTCTTAAACTCAAGGGTCCCCAGATTTGGGAAGACCGTGATCACTCTCGCAGCAAAAGGCATACAACATGTAGAAAGCCATATCAAATTAAACATGAGAAACTCAGCTACAAGGACATATAAGTAATTTTTACACACACCAAACACAATTCAAACACTAATATTAATTAGACAAATTAGACAAATAAAAATAGGCTGGAGCTTAAAAAGGGAGCCGTTGTTTTATGAGACGTCACTATTCAATAGTCCTATTTTTTAATATTTTAAGTAAGGTTCAATCTATTAAATGTTTATATATCCTACACAACTAACTGTACTGCTTGCCAGTTTACGTAAGGCCTATTGCACATTAATCTAGATAGCAGTCGGCGGTACAAGCCAATGTTCTCTTGCAATGCGGTACGTGACTATAGGTTGCACTTAGTTAGTTGAACCCTGCATCCTCTGTCAGTTTGGCCAGCACTGTGCATGGCCCAGTCCAACGGTTGATGAGCTTTGGGGAGACCCTCTGCTTTCTTTCGGAAGAGTAGCCTACACACACTTTGGCCCCTGTGACTATTGGCGCATTTCTACTAGAGGGTGCGGTTCGGTTTATTCTGCAAAGGTGCGGCACGGCTCGCGTTTCCACCGCCAAAAGTGGGCGTCATCCGGACTGAGCAGTATTGAGACTTACTTACTTACCTACCTACTTACCTACTTACCTACTTGCCTACTTACCTACTTACCTACCCCTACCTACCTACCTACCTACCTACCTACCTACCTACCTACCTACCTACCTACCTACCTACCTACCTACCTACCTACCTACCTACCTACCTACTACTTACTTACTTACTTACTTACTTACTTACTTACTTACTTACTTACTTACTTACTTACTTACTTACTTACTTACCTACTTACCTACTTACTTACCTGTCTCTGTCTGGTACTGAGATGCCTGAAAGGGGGCCGGTGTTACACCGAATTCTGCGACCTACCGAAAAGTGTGACCCCAGGGGGCGCCGTTGCACATTTTCTGCAACATGCACGTGTGCATTATAACAAAAACATAAATAAAACATAAGATCTCCCCCCACCAGTGGGTCTTTCTTGATGCTAACATTAATTCTAAACAGCTCAAAGCTCAAAGGTAAATCAACGTAATTTAAAAGCTTTTTATGGGGAAAGAAGCAATGGCGATGGACCGTAGCCTACTAAACACCCTACCCATTGTATGAAACTGCTACTCAAATGAAATTAAATGTATTTATTAAGCACCTTTAATAAAAAGTAAAGGGGTTGGGGGGGGAGATCTTAATTTTTATTTATGTTTTTGTAATGCCTGCAGCCTGTCTACGCTTCAAACTCGTGCATGTTGCAGAAAATATGCAACATCGCCCCCTGGGGTCACACTTTTTGATGGGTCGCCGAATTCGGCGTACGTCAAGTTCGAGCTACACACGCCGTCCGTTGATTGGTCGACCGAATCGCACTTCTGTGCGACAGGATATGCCGCCTTCAAAACCATGTTCAAAACAGCTCGGAGGTTCGGAAGCTCTTACGTGTACCATCCCTTCTTCCGATATAGAGTGGCAAAGTCTCGTCCATTCCGCTAGAGCCCATGGGACCTTTGAGATCTAAAAATATGAATGGGTTTCAATGGAGAGAAAGTAATTATCTTCTGGTCCCAGTTTTTATATGCCCCGGATTACACATAGGGATGTTGTTTGTGGATTTTAATGATAATTTTTCCTGTCAATTGTTTGACCGTTTATTGTGCAATTGTTCAGTTAAAGGCTTTAGAGAAAACACAATGAGAATTAGACTGCACGTCTTGTATCCGACCTCACGCTCACTGCGACTGGCGTGCCGTGGACAAGACCGACAATCTCCCCATCGGCATAACTGAAAAGCTACACTTCCCCCGACTGATAATGTTTTTCACCTTTTTCGATGCTTTTATCCTCCCCTTGGAAAAAAGCCGTGAAGTGGAGCAGAGCGATCGCCATGTCTGTACCGGAGTTCCAAGTGCGGGTGGTGACGTAGGCCTATATCATTCGCGTCGAGAGCACTGTAGTTCACAAAGCAGCCTCACACAAAACCTAACATTATCAAACTTCTTTTTTAGTTTTCTTTGCATGAAAAATCAAACAACATATTTGTAATCCAGGGCATATAAAGACTGGGACCAGAAAATAATTACTTTCTCTCCATTG
>OLKM01002705.1:32500-47667 GCA_900291075.1 Melanogrammus aeglefinus | reverse complement strand
TGTGCAGACAGAGGCAGGCTCATCCACGCCCGGCATTATGGGCTGTATGAGATAAATTAGATCAGCCCAGACTCAGCTGATAGGATCACTAAGGACCTGTATGTATAGCAGGAGGGAAGGGGTGTGTGTGTGTGTGTATGTGCGTGTGCGTGTGCGTGTGCGTGCGTGGTTCTTTGCGTGTAACATCAATTTGTCCAGCAGAGTGAAACCTGTCTTTCAGGCCTTGCCGGGGATCTACACCATGTCGATACGTACATGCTATACGCACAGCGCACAAAAAAACGTAATGATCTTCATCTCGTTTCCTCGACATGATTACCCAGAATCCCGTCTCTCTCCCGTCGCCATAATCCCCCTAAACCGGAACATGGGCTGGCATGCCCTGAGACGCCTGCTCACACAGCAACACACATCTCCCAGTGGAGGACAGCGCAGCACATGTGTAGCCTAGCATGTGTAGCTTAGCATGTGTAGCCTAGCATGTGTAGCCTAGCATGTGTAGCCTAGCATGTGTAGCCTAGCGTGAGTAGTCTAGCGCCGTCTACCCTAGCACGTGTCGCATGGCGTCATGTAGCATAGCATCGTTTAGCATAGCGTTGTGTAGCGTAGCTTTGTGTAGCGTAGAGCATAGTGTATTGCATAGCACATTGTTTAGTCTGGCACGTGTAGCCTTGAATGTGCAGCATAGTGTGTATGTCTTAGAGCGTGTAGCATATTTGTGTAGTATAGCACGGGTAGCCTAGCGCTTGTAGCATAGCGTCCTCTAGCGTAGCATTGTTTAACATAGCATAGTGCCTTGTTGCGTAGCGTGTGTGTTCCTCGGTTTGGGGGAGGACCTGAGTGCCTGACGCTGAAGGATGTTACTGGGGCATAACACAGCGTTTCAGACGGGGGGGGGGGGGGCACTTCTCTGAGCGTCGCTCTTCTCTGCGGGGCTCCGAGGCCTCTTAAAGGCCTCTTAAAGGCCTCTTAAAGGGGTCTTAAGGGGCTCTTAAAGGGGTCTTAGAGGGGCTATAGCTGGACCAGATGAAGACGGGAGGGGACTCACCAGCGCCACTCAACGATTGGGTTTCAATAACACTTGGTGTGTGTGTGTGTGTGTGTGTGTGTGTGTGTGTGTGTGTGTGTGTGTGTGTGTGTGGGGTGTGTGGGAGCGGGGGGGGCTTAACAGTGCAGGCTTCTCAGTGCCTTTCAATAGAGAGAGAGGGGGGAGAGGGAGAGAGCGAGGGGGAAAGAGGGGGACAGAGAGAGAGAGAGGAGAGCGAGAGAGCGATGGGGAGGGGAGGGGAGGAGAGAGAGGGTAGTCGTTAATCTATTGCTAATCATCTCTTCCCAGTCTTGGAACCTTGGGGATTTCACATGGGGAGGGGTGGGGACATTGGTTGGACACATTTTAAATGAATGTTCATTTTGCTGGATGCTACATGGCGAACAACCCTCTTGTGACATGATACACAGCAGAGAGGGAGATGGGAGGGTGGGGGGTCGTAAAGCTTGGTGTTGTGTTATGAGAGTGTAATGAGTCTGTAATGAGAAACTGCTCACATGATGCAGGGGGGGGGGGGGGGCAGCGGAGGGGGAAGAGCTGAGCTATAGCATCTGTGTCAACAACAGGCTACCTTCACATACTGTATCTACTCCCATGCATGTGTATGATGCCTACATGCCTGGGAATACACACACACAAACACACACACACATACACACACATACACACACACACACACGCACACACACACACACACACACACACACACACACACACCTATGGACATAAAGTCATACACACACACACACACAGATTGCCGAAACAGTTGCTCTAAAATGGTGGACGTTTTATTGTTGAACACACAAAACTCCAGATAGTGCTAACTTCGACCAGGCTGTCGGACTCCCTTCAAATCCTGCCGTCGATTTACGGCAGAAATTCGGCAAGCGTCAATTACATTGCCACCGCAGATAATGCATGTGCCCAATTTGCAATTTTGCTCTTTCTGCTCTCCCAACCCTTCGCTTAAACAAAAGTCTACACCACAATAAAGATGAGGTAGGCCTACTTGCTGAAAGATGGGCTCTTAATCCAAACAAAAAAAAGAATATATCTAAGCTGAACAGCTTTCCCTTCTTGCTAATACCTAACCAATTACGCTACGCTTTGACACGCGGGACACATGGTAATCCATTCGTTGATTCCACCGTCGCCACATTCGTCAGGTTTCTGTGTGCGCGTGTCTGCAGGATATCGCACGTTTTCTCCCTGCTTGTGCATCTGTCCAGGTTGAATAACGGGCGAGGACTCGTGCGAGTGAACTTCAGTGAGTCTCATTACCATTATGCTGTGCCACCAAAGAAAGATTCAACGGGTTTCTATGACAACTTGCAGTCAGCAGTCCTATAACAAATCAAAAGCAGGATTAATCTCTCCGATAAAGATCCAACGCGTCGGGAACCTTTCACTGGGATAGACTCTGTGGCTCCTTAACAGATGATTAATCAATGCGGACTAACGAAAGAAAAACCCCATTTTTCCACAGGGGGGAAAGCGTCCATCTTTTCGTTCGCTAGCCTTGCCTCCACGCTACTTTTCTTCTTTAATTTTTTCGTCCACTCTTTGTTATTCAAGGGCAATTATTTGAGTGATATATCACCTTTCATCGTTTTCATCATTTAGTCCTTACTCCGTAGTCATTAGTCGATCAAAAGATAAGGTTTAAGGGACGCAGCAGAGTGTATAATGGTGCAAGCGTTTGTAGCAAACTTTCAAACAAAATGACATTCAGTCAGACCAACTCCAGTGCATTGGAAAATACAGCAGCAACCGTCAATGTATCGGCCTAATACTGCCTCAAAGTTTCGCTGATCAATTATTAACTAAAACATAATTTCCTTATTTCTGAGGAAGATGGAACAACATTTGAATATCGCTTAAGAACGCCCTATCCTTAACCCTCACAGCAGAGTATCCACAAGACTATATTCATATTTAAAAATACAGAAATGGTGCTCCATTAGGCCGATATGCGAAAAGTACGATCCTGTCTCAAACCAAATCCGCATATGCCGATAAGGGGCACGGTGAGAACCTAAAAACGTTGTTCCCTGCCACTACTCAAGTCCTTCTCCTGGTATTCCTTAGTCGGCTTACCAGGAAAAAGGACCCAGTGGGAAAACCGAAAAACCGAACGATGAGTTTTTTTGTCTAGCTTCCTAAAGTCGGCCTTCCAGGAACCGAGGAACCGGCTTCACCTCCACCGGGTGTGACTCCCTCCTCCTAAGAACAACTCGGGTTTAGGGGGGGGTTCGTATTCCGACGTGCCAGGCAGGGCTTGATAAAGAGCCCTATCCCGGCACGTTAGAACATGAACCCCCCGCTGAGCGGGCCGGGGGGGGGGGGGGGGGGGGGTCACCCGGCGGGAAATCCATACCGTGACCGATGCTGCAGAGAACACACACGACCCCGGCCCCGGGTCTCAGATAAACGGCTTCTCACAAACGGAAACCCCACACGGCTGGGACCATGGATCCCCCGGGGGAGAGACATCCAGATCTGTTCGGTTACCTCATACCCCCCCCCCCACCCCCCCCCCACCCCGGCTCTCAGACCACCAAGCAACAACATTTTACCTCAGAGGCACCAAACTTCAGCTTTTGTTTTGTTGTTAGTCCCCCGCCTGAGGCTGTAGTATTGAATCTGTAGTTCTGCTTTGCTAATGGGCGACGATGAGGATGGTGATGATGATGATGATGGTGATGAGGATGAGGAGGATGATGATGATGATGATGATGATGATGATGATGATGATGGTGATGAGGATGAGGAGGATGATGATGATGGTGATGATGATGGTGATGGTGATGATGGTGATGAGGATGATGGTGGATGATGATGATGGTGATGAGGATGAGGAGGATGATGATGATGGTGATGATGATGATGGTGATGATGGTGATGAGGATGAGGAGGATGATGATGATGATGATGGTGATGAGGATGAGGAGGATGATGATGGTGATGATGATGAAAATGATGATGATGATGATGATGATGATGATGGTAGTGTGTGTTCCTTGTAGCGTGTCCAATCACAGAGTTTTTGAGGGCCGAATAAAATAAAGCAAGTTTTCTGTTTGTTTTCTTTTTATATTTTCAAGTTTCGAGTATACTCGGGGTCACATTGCGATATAAATATATTTATTTAGATATTATGTAAGATAATTGGAACAGATTACCATATCAAAATAATCAAAAAGGCACCAGCGACCTCACAACCCAGCACACTACCCTGCAAAATGAAGTCGAAAAGATGATTAAAATGAGCCACTGGTCTCGTGGACGGGGGGAGGTCCACTCCCATGCCGTAAACTCCAGGCGTCTCCCAGTCTTCAGTTCATGTAGGCACCTCCATATCTCTCCCTTCTTCAACAGACACCCACCTGAATTCACACCAGCGACTTTGAATAAAAGCATCAGCCAACAAATACTAAACGTACAATTTGTGTGAGTCGTAAACAGCCGTCTGCGGTGGCAGATGATTGAAGCCTATCTGCCCTCCCCTCTCCACCTGCTGGTCTCACGAGGGTCATATTGTCCCCGAGCTCTCCCTGGTGTCATAAAATATTTTCCTACTCCCTCGCCACAGGCCGAGGGGAGGGCCGCCCGCATAAATACTGTAATAACAGGCCAATCTTTCTCCCTGCGAAGGTCAAGCCGGGCCCCCAGAATCCAGTCGGGGCCCTTGAATATTTCATTACTTCAAAATGAAAAATAATACGTCCAATTTAAACATGGCTGCTGGTGGTTGGAGAAGGAGGTGCTTTATGAAGTGTATACAATATAAAAGCAGGGTGCGCTTTCCTAATCTCAGACAGGCCGTTGGTAATGTTTACGATGTATTCTGCTTTTCTTGTACTCTTGGGAAGTTGCGGGGGTGCTAAATTATTCACTTGGGTGTGGGGGTTACCAATGTGTGTTTGTGTGTGTGTGTGTGTGTCGGTGTGTGTGAGAGTTTGTGTAGTTGTGTGTGTGTGTGTGTGGTGTGTGTGTGTGTGTGTGTGTGCGTATGAGGTACAACACACACACATGACACACACACACACACACACACACACACACACACACACACACACACACACACACACACACACACACACACACACACACACACACACACACACACACACACACACACACACTCCGCCCCCTCCCTCCTTTCTTTACACATACATCTCCCTTCAGCAACATTAATTGGGCCCCAATTAATTTAAACGTTAGGGCTCCCACTCTCCCTCCTTAACCCCCCTCCCCCCAGGCTAACAAGAGCCAGCTACGCTTTCGCCACCCTGGGCTCACGTTAGCATTGATCCCCCCCCTCCCCTTCCCTCCCCCTAATGGGATGCCAGCCCTCTGCAGTCCAGTGCACTCACCTTCGTGCCATTCCGTCAAGCACCCCCTCTCCCGTGTGTTCAAACATTCATTATTCCACAAGACACCCAGCTAATTTGACTAATCAGCAGTAACGGGACTCGAGGCCAGCTTGAGTGGCAAATGCCAATATCCTATCCCCTGCGGTGGGGGGGGCGGGGTTAGAGGTGGGGGGCGTGGTTAGGGGTGGGGGCGTGTGGGGGGGTCAGGGTGGGGGGGGGGGTTTGGATCAACATGCCACTACGGTAGTAGGTACACTGATCCATCGCGTTGGCAGCCATTGCACTGGTGTGGTGGGAGCTCGGTTTAGACAGCGGGAGGCTAGGCGTCGGTGGGGGAGGAGAGGGGGAGATGGAGGGAGGGAGGGAAGGAGAGAGGAAGAGATGGGAGGAGGGAAGGAGAGAGGAGAGAGGGAAGGAGGGGGAGAAGGAGAGAGGAAGAGAGGGAGGGTGGAGGGAGGAAGGGAGGGAGGGAGGGAAGGAGAGAGGAGAGAGGAGAAGGAGGGAAGGAGAGAGGAAGAGAGGGGAGGAGGGAAGGAGAGAGGAAGAGAGGGAGGGAGGGAAGGAGAGAGGGAGGTATGATGGAGGGAGGGAGGGAGGGAGGGAGGGAGTGGAAGGGAGGGATGTAGGGTTGGGAAGATGGAGTGGCAGAGGCCTTCTGTGTGTCTTTACGTCCGCAGCCCTGTACTATTAGCCGTTAATTAGGGAGTAGGAAGATGCTAAGCTTTGGCCTGTCTAGCACGGCTCTTACGTCTAGCGCTGACAAATCCAAAAATTGCGGTGTCAGAGGCGGCAATCGATGAGGTGAAACACTTTGCGTCTGACTACGAGAAAAAAAAAAAAAGAATAGCAAAGAGAAAGGGCAAACGCGGCCATCGTTATATCCTTATAATCCATTTAAAAAACAGGGCTATCATAATACAGCCTTGGAAAGTCCCGATGATTGTTATTAAGAGACACTGGAGGCCACCGGGGCCTTGAACCCAACTTTAAACACGCTGTGCACTTGTTGAACCGCGGCGTAACAGAGTGCCAGAGAGGAAAACACAAAGTGCATATTTCAATAGCGCATAAATTACAGACCTCCTTCTCTAAAAAATGCACTCAATTCTATTCTGGCTTCCCACGCTCCGCGAACATGGCGCTTACTGAGAGCTTTTAACTGATTGCATTATTTAAAAAGCCACCCCGACGCACAGAAGCAATTTGTCTGAATAGTGCCAGTAAAGTATAGCTTTCTGTGTTCAGACGTGGCCACAAATGGTTTGTTTTTCATCACCACCACCGTCTCTATTCCCCCCCCCCACCCTCCCTCGCTCTCTTCCCTTGTCAGTTGCATGATGCTACACCGCCCCCCCCCCCAACACACACACACACACACACACACACACACACACACACACACACACACACACACACACACACACACACACACACACACACACACACACACACACACACACACACACACACACACACACACACACACACACACACACAACACACACACACACACACACAACACACACACACACACACACACACACACACACACACACACACACACACACACACACACACACACACACACACACACACACAAAGACACACACTCAAATAAACACTCAATCACACACACACACATGCACACACAAAGACACACACACTCAAACACACACAGACAACAAACACAGACACACCACGAACCATTAGTCTAGCACTCTCCAACACAATTGATCTTGCATTATGATAAAGTTAACCCCACCTGAATGTGTCACACAATTGGCAGTTCTTTTACCCTTTGGCAGTGATACTCACACCACGCTCTGAACGATGGAAATATAAACCGAAGTTCAGGATAATATGCATTATTTGAGGCAGGTCAACTTAAAAGTTGCACATGCACAAATTGTTACCATAATCGCTAATGGTGGAGGCGGCGGGGGGGAGGGTGGGGGGGGGGTGCCATGGCATACATGGTGGTTGTCATGGTAACATGACAACAAGGCCGGCCTGGGAGTCGCTTCCACGGTCTCATTTGTACCCGAATCAAAGCATGACCGAAACCAGACGCACATCTCAGGCTTAAAAGTCCTTGTAACACGCGTCACATTTACAGACAACTCAAGAGATTCACCAGCTCCACGGCAAGACAACAACCTGGTCCCCGGAAAGAACAACTTGAACATCACAGACGGGAAAGCACTCCGACTCATAAGGAACCGGGCGAGAACTCGCCACTTGCCAAAGTTTGTCCGAGGAGGTTGAGGAGAAGGATGGGCAGGGTGGCTGATTAAAATGCTGAAGTGGTGTAACCTTCAGAGCCGCGTGTTTTAAAGCTCCTCGCTACTTCACCAGGAAAGGCAGGCAGCAAATTAAATCAAGGGCCCTGCCAGTGACAAGCTGTAAGAGAAGAGCTCAATACGGATGATTTATCTACTTAGACAAATGAAATCAATGTCAGCTTATTCCAGCAAAAGGCTTCCGGTGTCACCAGCGCGGAAACGTAATTTGTATCAAATTCAATTTTGTCTGACTTTTTTTTTTTTTGCCCTCCCGCACAAAATGTGAAGGAGATACTGTGTAAAAGTGTGCACGCTTGCGTTTTTCTTTTTTTTTTTAAGTCACAAGTGTTTGCCACGTGTTGTGCGCGCATCCCTGCGCCACCTCCCCCGTCCTTGGGATGAGATCACGTTCAATTGTTCTTGAGTTGTTATTGTACAACTACAGTGCGTCCCTGGGCGTTGTCGGGTGGTTTACGGTCGCCGTAAACATGATGTATGCTGCTCTTCCCCCACTCCAATCCCTCTTTAAAGAAATTGCGGCTTTAAGGCTGTGAAAGTGTTCTCCGTTGACACGTCAACAACAGGGAGCCACTGCTTTGGACGGTGGCAGGTTTGTGGCAAACAGCCGTGCCGGGAGAGCCAGTGATGTTCACTGGCTGGTTTAAAGCAGCATTCACGCAGCGACTCACCAGAGAAATAGGGAGGGAGGGATGGAGAGAAGGAGGAGGAAGAGAGAGAGAGAGAGGGAGGAAGGGAAGGAGAGAGGAGAGAGAAGGAGGAAGGGAAGGAGAGAGAGAGAGAGGGAGGTAGGGAAGAAGAAAGAGAGAGAGAGGGAGGAAGGGAAGGGAAGAAGAGAGAGAGAGAGGGGGGAAGGGAAGAAGAGAGAGAGAGAGAGAGAGGGAGGAAGGGAAGAAGAGAGAGAGAGAGAGGGAGGAAGGGAAGGAGAGAGGAGAGAGGGAAGGAGGGAGGGAAGGAGTTGAGGAGGAGAGGGAGGGCAGAGGGAGACATGTATACGGTTGGAAAGATGGAAGGAGTGGCAGAGGCCTTCTGTGTGTCTTTATGTCCGCAACCCTATAGTATTAGCATTTAATTAGGGAGTAGGAAGATGCTATGCCTTAACGGTTCACAAACTATGTGTGGACGCCGAGAAATAGTCAGACAGGAGATGTTAAACGAGCCTGGCTCCTTTAACATCTCCAACAGACCCAGTGATTCACATGACTGTACATTCGAGTCTTTTGTAAAATAAAGGGAATACCATAAACAGGCATAACACTCAATTATACAACTAAATCGGCCTGGGAATCAGACTAATCTGCAAATGTCCTTTATAACTTACTCTTGTGTTTACGTCACCATCTCCCTCAGACCAGAGGGAAAGCCAAGGCTTTCATTCCTCATTTCCTGTCAATTAAATCCCTGTATTCAATTAAAGCAACTAACACAAAAAATAAAACACACTTAAATGATAACAACATAGGGAATGTCAACAATTAATTACACAACACCTCCAAGTTTTCACTGTGAATCCGCCTTACAGTAAGCACCCAGTGTTTCACATTCAGCTCTGCTCATCGCCCTTGGTGTGCGCTCATGGTTCAGCGACACACCTTTGTGTTGAACGAGCAACACACAGTGTCTGTGAAACCGCATCGAAGCCCCGCGTACAATCAGCCAGGGCAAAACAGGGCAACATATCATAGTGAATAACCAGAGAGAAATAAACACAATAACACACGCATTAACGGTGCGCTTTGCAACGCAGTGTGTGTGTGTGTGTGTGTGTATGTGTGTGTGTGTGTGTGTGTGTGTGTGTGTGTTGTGTGTGTGTGTGTGTTGTGTGTGTGTGTGTGTGTCTGTCTGTGTCTGTCTGTCTGTCTGTCTGTCTGTCTGTCTGTCTGTCTGTCTGTTGTCTGTCTGTGTGTTGTGTCTGTGTTGTCTGTTGTGTGTGTCGTGTGTCTGTGTGTGTGTGTGTGTGTGTGTGTGTGTGTGGTGTGTGTGTGTGTGTGTGTGTGTGTGGTGTGTGTGTGTGTGTGTGTGTGTAAAAAAGGAGGGGCCCCCTATTAATGAGGAGGTTGATTATACCGCCATCGAGTGCCTGTGCCGGCCCTTGAAAACCGTGCAATCACGATGGCTTGGATCAACAGTGTGACTGTAAAACACGGCCTCCGGTGAAGTGGACCCCAATGTGTCCTTGGATAGATCCAGTAAACCACAAGCCAGGTTGTCGCTCGGCCATTTTGCATTCCGATTGACACCAGGTAGCTTTAAGACCACTTCAGGACAGTAAATGTAAGCTAGCCAGCTTCCTGGCTGACTCTGATACGTTTACTGAAATCGTTTTTTAATGTGTGCCTGTCAAAAAAGCCGAGAAGTAAAAAGCTGTTGGAATGAAGACGCCGGTTCCAATATCCATCTCCAAAGAATTTCTTTCTTCTCTTTACTTTTCTTTACACGTTCTTTTTCTTTAAACCAGCCTTGCTAAATCACTCGAGCTGCTCGGCTTGCAACAGGGGCTGACGAAACTACGTAACAATGACAAATGTGCTTCCTTTTTATTCTGCAATCGCCATCACCTCCTAATCCATAGTAATTATCTCTGTGAAAAAGTAGATCCGTATTAGCTCGGTAAGTGATTTATGAACTTGTCCCGTGCAGCTGCAGACAGAGAAACCAAAGAAGACGAGGCCTTTGAATAATTACCTCTCACGATGTCAACGTGGATGTAGGAGCCATTGTTTTCTCTTCAAAGTATTTATATTTTTAAATATGCGTATTGTATTATCGCAAGCATGGCTGTATTCATTCGAGTTTGTATGGAAACCTAAGGTGCATACTTTGGTTCTAAAGTCCAAGCGTCATGGAATGAGTTATTAGAAAAGGTTTCTACATTCTTTGAATCATTCAGCTCAGAAGATCAAACCTAGCCCCTATTTGCAGTTCTCCATTGAGGAGGAAAAGATTTAAGCTATTTGAACTTTGAAGTCCCTTTCTTTCATCCTACAAAAAAGTGTGATACTTTGAAATCACTAAAAGCTACAAAAATGTTTTAAATGTTAGTTCCTACGTCCTATAAAACGTTGCACACATTGGGCCCTATCTTGCATCCGGCGAAATTGACTGTCTCACTGGCGCATCTGTCTGTTGCTAGTTTGCAACTGGCGCAGAGCGTTCTTTTCCCTCCTGTGCCACGTGTCGGTAAATTAGGGAATGATCTTGCGCCCCAAGGGGTGGTTCGGCGAAAGGAGGAGGTGTTCTGGCGCAAACGTTCCCTGGTGCTATTTTGCAGTTTCAGAACTCACTTAAGTTGCGCCACAAACCAGGAAATACCTGGTTTAAAGTCAGTGGCACGTTGTTCAGATGCTATTTTGAGGGCGCATGCATGATGTTGCTTGTGCACCTCGCGCATACACTTTGCTTCTCTTATCTACCTATCCACACATTCTTGGTCAATTATTTGGGAAAGAACAGCTGATACAGCGGTAATAAGTTGTACTTTTTAAATCAATGCATCTGCAAACACCATACATCAAACACATATTTTCTTGACACAGACACCGTTCACATGCCCATAACTTTTAGGAGTGATGATTTGATCGTGAGAAAATAATTTTTTTTTACTGCGAGTGACGTGTTAAAAAAAAATAATGAATGCGGGCGCGCATGTGTGTATGTGTAAAATAATTCATGAATGCGAGCGCGCGTGTGTGCATCCATCTGTTTAAACACACGCAAACTAAACAAGTAAAGCATAATACAGTCCATGGCAATGTATATTAACGGGGGGACCCATGCATATTAGGAACACAAGTCGATAACGATAATGCATTCAATACTGATAAGAGCGATGTTTATAATGTTTTGCGTACATCCTTAAATAGAACCACAGTTACCGCATATCATATGTGCGTTAAGTTTTCTTTGCCGAAATGTATTTGAGGATTCAGTATTTCTGAAGTTGTGGAAGAAAACCTTATTCCGTGTGTGAATTAGGCCCTATTATTTGGCCATAAACTGAGCCTTTTGAGGTATGAAATTCATGTGCTTCTGTCTCATCGGAGACTGCAGACGCGCTGTCAAAACATCAACTCGTCAGAATCAAATGCGCTCATGGCTCTTAAAGGGGATGGGAGCTGGCACTCTCATTGGTTTATTGCACGTTACGCCCAAACCACACCTACGGGTAATGAGGCTACTTCAGACCAAGCCTTTTTAGATTTGCGCAAGAGTAATTTTTACGCCGGTAAAATAGCAACATCGCCATAGAACCGCCCACAAAGCTACTTGCGCTTGGCGCTTCTCACTTGAGTTTCAGACCGTTAAAATATGGCCCTTTAACTCGTAAACCTTTATCCTATCACCATAATGGATTTAACGAACAAGAAAGAATATACAGCTGGATGAATGGCATCCAAAAGAGCAGGATCTCACTAAGGTAAAGTATTTCATAACATCAGCAATAACCCTTTCAAACACTTATAGTAAGTATTAAGAATTGGGGGCTCAGTGTGTTTCCATAATTTGTGAATATGTAGAGGCTCTGACATGCATGTGATCAGAACCATCCATGAACACTTGGTCCATGAAGAAACACACAAATGCATAATCAAAAGAAAAGGATGGCCGGCCTGCAAAGAGCTCTAACCTGAAATGATGGGCATGAACACCCGAGAGTCTGTTTATTGTGACATTTCAGTAAATTGCATCACATTTCAAAGCCTTACGTCATCGAGCAGACACCTCATTTGTCATTAATGTGGAAGCCCATTGTCCGGTGCAATAATCCTACGAGGGGCCTTCAATAACAAAGCAGGTAAGGTTTGTGAGGCCTCTTCCAGCAGGGAAATAGGAATACAAATACGTCATTTCACATGAGGCTTACAACACGCAATCGGTATTGAAACCACAGAAATTAAGTACTGCACAACCAAGTTCACAAATAACCACGGGAGTAAGTGCTAGTTATTTAAACAAGGTTTTGTTTTTGTAGCACCTCTGTGTCTCTCGTTGGGCTCCTCCAGAAAATGACGCAGGTCGACAGGGTTGGAAATATGTTTTTTTTTTTGCCGGTTTATTGCAGGTTTGTTGGATCCCGATACGTGACCTGTTGGTCCCTGAGGCCATGCAGGAGAGCTCCTCCCTCAAGTGTCAGTGGTTTAACCTGTGCCCACTAATTACTCAACGAGCAACAGGTGTGCAGCCTCACCCAGCCAATCAGACTCGACCAGGTGAGGCTGCTCGAAACAGCCACACGTCCACACGTACTCCCTCTCATAGCAAAATGCATAGAGATCAGTGTATTGCAACACATAAGGACATAAGAAAAATGAATGTAGGTTTACAGCGCTAACCAACCACTCATTTACCACACCGGGAACCCCTGGGTATCCATGACAGTTTCTTACGGATCAGAAGACGGATTAGGCAGCTTCTAAAGAACGCTGTGGGGCGACTTTGATCTCGTTTAGAGTTTAATCTGGTGAGTAATCTCAGAATCCCTGCATGTTTGCTAATTAGCTCAAGGGATTAATAGCTCCAGATTAAATCCAGTGTATCGGTTAACCCACCCTCCTCCCCCCCCCGCCCCCTGGGAGTGGTGGTGTAAAGGTTTGCAGATGCATTGTGGGAATTGTTGTTTTTTGTAATGGGTATTTCCTGAAGAAAAAAAAAGTCAGTCTTCTCAAGTAACCTGCGATGTGTCTCTCTCTCTGTGACCTTTGAACCTGTCCAAGGAAATCAAGCTTCAGAAGTATGAGGAGGAACGGCAGTGCTGGCCAGCTTCTTGGGAAACCAGTCAGAAGAACAGAAAGCGGCAGTAATGACCAGCTGCCTGCCTTCTGGGTAAGACCTATTTTATACAGTGCATCGGTAAGACAAGTGTCCCGAGGTCTGTGTTTTCATTTGTGCTGTTTAAACCGAAACTTTTAATGCTGCGTGCGAGCTGTGGTCACCTTGGAGACAGAATGAAAGACAAAATGGCTCACGGTTGAGTGAAACAATACGTTTTTGTCAAACAAGACTGAAGCTGTGATCTTCCTTTCCCTTTGACTCCGGTAACAGTGAGAGTCGTTAGAGAACATCCACATCCATAATCAACAGATGATGAATGCGTGTGTGGTATAATTGGGGAAACAATGGGTTATCAGTAATGCAAAAAGGTGAGTGAAGGAGAGGAAACCTTCCTGTTTATTGTTGTGTGAACGACAGGGCGCTCGCTTACGCGTTCTCTGTGTTCACGCGGAACATAATTGATAAAACCGCAAAGTCTATTAAAACACTTTAATTGTGCTTTGCATACCATGCTGTTTTAATGATCCAATATGCATCGCCGTCGGAAACGGAAAAAGATGGAACAACAATAACAATCACGCTAATCACAATGGCGCTATTAACAAGGACGATTATTATCGTAATTATGAAAACGAAAACGTTTGATACATCATTACGGGAGGACCGCAAACCGTCTCTTCGATCGTCTTTAGTTACTGTGGATCCTCAAAATCGCGAAGAAATAAGCTTTGTTGGAAAACCGCATGGAATTGTCATCTGGGATAGAAATGTTGGGTTTTAATCGTCCTCAGTAATGGAATGGTTGGCAGTAAGACAAGCGATGCCAGCAGATAGAGTTGGCTGAGTTTCACTATACTTAGGGATGTCCCCCATACACCTTGTCTCTGTCTTAAAGCCGTCCGTAGTAAATGGACTGTATTTTTTTTATTTTATATTTTTTACCCAGAAGCCACTCAAAGCAACTCTTTACAATCTCGCCTAACATTCACCCATTCAGACACACATTCACACACCGATGGCGGGGTAAACGCTGCAGGGCGACAGCCAGCTCGTCAGGAGCAGTTAGGGTGAGGCGTCTTGCTCAGGGACGCTCAGCTAGGAGGAGCCGGGGATCGAACTAGCAACCTCCCGGGTACCAGCCAACCCCGCTCTACCTCCTGAGCCACAAGCCGCACGTGTATCTATAGTAAACCGGTATAGTATACCCCTGCATGTTATGTTACTGTTACTGTGCACGTTATACTAACCGCAATACTATGACAGTTTCTGGAAACGGGATTCAACCTGCGCTGCCGCAAATCCTCCATATTTGGGGGAGGAGCTAAGGTCATCCCTTTCCTCTGTCACATCACCCTCAGGGTGCTCAGGAGTGTGAGTTTACAGTCCAGTGGACAGAGTGCTTCTGTTGGAAGGTCCGGGGAGCTGTTCAGAGTGGCAGAACCTCTCTGGCATGTAAACACAAGCACACTGCCCCCCGTTAAACCCAAAGAAAACAAGACCAGCAAAGGCAGAGGGGAAACGGGGGGTAAATACGCAAGCTGATAGTGAGGGAGATAGTCACATATGCAACTCTAAACCAGGACACTGCAAAGAGTGCAAACATCCAAATACATTTCATTACCGTCATCAAGGTCTGGGCGTTCACGGCGAGAAATAAAACACGCCAGTGAT
>OLKM01002705.1:0-30000 GCA_900291075.1 Melanogrammus aeglefinus | reverse complement strand
CAGCTTCCTGTTAGAGACTTCAGCTCCAAGATCCACCAGCGCCTCACGCTGCTCTCCTGGTAGGGAGCGGGGCGAGGGGATGAATAGAGATGAGAGAGAATGAATAGAGAGAGGAGAGAGAGAGAGAGAGAGAGAGAGAGAGAGAGAGAGAGAGAGAGAGAGAGAGAGAGAGAGAGAGAGAGAGAGAGAGAGAGAGAGAGAGAGAGAGAGAGAGAGAGAGAGAGAGAGAGAGAGAGAGAGAGAGAGAGAGAGAGGAGAGTTTAGAGGGAGAGAATGAATAGAAAATAGGAGAGAGGACAGAATACTCGGAAAAAAAGGAATCACAGAGAGAGAGAGTTAGAGAGAGAATAGAGAGTATTTAGAGAGGGAGAGAATGAATCGAAAAAAAGTATTGAGAGAGAGGAATCAGCCAGAGGAGAGATGCTAAGAAGAGAGTGTGGGAGAAAGTGAGAGCATGGAATTAGGAGGTGTGGTGGTGAGATGTTAAGGTACAGATTACCAGCTTCTGCTCTCGTGTAGTTCAAGGAAAGTTCATTTGGCCGATCTCATTTGAATCCTGTTCATGCGTTTAGCCCCTGCGTCTCTCTAGGGGCCTTCGCCGAGCCTGACTCCATTGTCTGTTCTCCACCCAGGAAGGCCAGCAGGGAGAAGACCAGCACAGCTAAACGCTTCACACACAAACAGATCGCATCAATTATTAATACCTTTTTTAATTTGGGATGTTGGGGGGCAATTACCCATAGACAGTATATATATATATATATATATATATATATATATATATATATATATATTGTACATATACGTATACATAGACATCTATACGTACATCCATAGAAGTATATCCATATATACATAGAAGTATATCCGTATATACATAGATGTATATACACATAGACGTATCTACACATAGATGCCTTGTTGAGGGATGCCAGGAAGGCACACTGATTACTCAACGAGCAGCAGGTGTACAGTCTAATCAGACTCGGCCAGGTGAGGCTGATTGAACTAGCCATCAACCACACCAACTGCTACACTGTACTATAGATAGTCTATGTTGCGTCAGTTGAACCACAACACTCTCGTATTTAACTTGTTACTACAGATTAATATATGACGTAGCATGTGCCGTAGCATGTGGCCTTACAGCAACGACTGTGTTAGTAGAGAGGTTAGCAAGTTAACGTTATGTTACTTGTGGCAATTTCACTTTGAATTATACGTTGTGGTGCGACTTAACGGTACGTGGATAAAATAGGAACCAGTCTGTGAATTCCTTGATTCCTGCCCGAGTCACGTCGGATAGATTTTCACAGGCAGAACTCCCATGTTCCCATACTACATCACACGTCATCAAACTACGTCTCGTGGAATTGGTTTGATGGAGCGATCCCTCGCGGGAGAAATGACACATAAAACCTCTCAAAGTACGACATGCCATCTGTATAGTCAATGGTTAAGAGTTTGTTTGAGTGGAAAATGGGTTGTCGGGATTCGGTGTTGTGGAACAACAAGATAAAACCAAACACGGGAATCAGCCAAAAAACGCAAAACCGAACCATAACATAGCTCAAAAATACAAAGAATCAAACCTGAACCTAAAGGGACCAAAAGCTGGTCTTCTTGTGTGGGAAGGGAAACAGAAGGGCAGTTGTGACCTTATGTAGCCTCAGGCCAGACCTGCACAGGTGTATCTCGTCCTCTGACGACCCTCTCAGCTCCGCCCACTGACTTCCTGCCCCATCTAGACCACTGGGAAACCAGCAGAGAGAGAAAGGTGTATCTGTGTGTGTGTGTGTTTGTGTGTGTCTTGCATTATTCTTGTTTACCTCGTCAAGGTGCTAAACACAATAAGAGATGAACTCCAGGAGTGTCGTGTTGTGACATGAATCCTGATACAAACAAACTCGTAAGTCGAGCAAATAATGTTTGAACGCCCGGGGCCGACCTAAAAACTCACAACAATCTAAACTCTTGTCAGCGAGCCAACAATACTTTCTTCCCGTCGTTATGTAGCATTACACTGCCGGCTGCCTGCACACCCGCGGAGAACACACGGGTTCTCCGCGGCGCGAAATTGACGGGCTACCCATAAAGGCCCTCCAACCATAGGTTTGGAAACCGACAAAAATAAAACAAAAACGTAGACGACGAAATGACCGGGCGGGCCATTACACTGAGGTCCCGGTGGGGGGTAGTAGTGGCGGCGGCGGCGGGTGGGGGACTGTTGTGCCTGGAACACAGCTGGGCTGCCCTCCCCCTCTCCCGGCGCAGCAGACGCAGGCCCGATGGGTTCCTCAGAGCAGCACTTTGGCGTGCTGGAGGAGGCGGCGGAGCGACCGCAGAATTCATCAGGCTTTAATGAGGGGACGGCCGCATTGTATGAAACGCTTGCGGGGGGTCCACCGGACCCCCCACTCTCCGCTCATTAAAAGCCTTTTAGCAGACACTGAGGGGGACCCCCACCTCCTCCGCCTCCTTCAGCAGCGACCGACCAGCAGAGGCTTGGCTTAACGCCTCCTCAGCTTGTCAGGGGAAATTATTTCTGTTTAAGGACAAACTTGTCATTGAGGGGGGGCTGAAATATTGATGAGAGCAGAAGCTGCGCCCGGTCACAGCTGGCCGGCGTGTCCTGGATGACGTGGTTCTTTAAATATAAGTGGAATCTGAAAACGCACACAAAATAAGAAAGTGATTTGAGCAATTCAATGTTGAAATGAGGTTTTGATACGTTTGTTGTGTGCTAATTCGCCCTAATTGAACATTATGAAGTTTTAAAATGTTTCGCAAAGCATCGTATTGTGCATGCATTTAAATGCTCTCCTAGCCGCACGTCTGACTGTGTGAAATGGTGTCAACATGTTTGACTTTGCATAACTTTGCACCTCAACAGGAACTCCTGACTCCCCCAATAACAATGCAAATAATCCACATTATTATGCCACGGTTATGCGTTTTTTAAATATTGATCATGTACATTAAAGGCCCCCCCACCTCTCGTAGTGTTCCCATGAATACATAATTCACTGTGTTCAATCAGCGCTGTGTTTTCATAAAAGGGCAGCTCGCTTAGAAAAAAACACAAAATGGTCGCCGCTGGGTCTCCAACTCCTGATTATTTTGATTGTCGATGAATCATTTAGTCTATAAAATGTCATTCCTAATGGCAAATGTCCATCACAAGTCAGCAGCCAAGTATATGCCAGTATCTCCCTGCCAATGGGCAACCCAAGCCAAGAAGCTCAAAAGCATTGAGTTCATAATCTAAAACTGAGTTAAGCAACACAATGTTCTCATTTCTGAAACTATTTGAAGATAATTCGGGTATATTTGCTTGAGGAATGACCAAAGAAAAGGCAAAGAGATAGATTCATTCTCTGTTGATGAATCTAATAACTGTAGAGTTGTCCCTATTTGACGCCACTGTGAAGCCGAGTGAGCAAATGATTGAACAGGAATATGATGGTACAACATGCACGTCCTCATGAAGAATGTTACGTTTTATGATATGCAGAGGACTAGACATGGAGTTTTACCTTAGAATATGTATCAGGTCGAATGCCTAACTGCATTAGTCATAAGGGATTCGTAACATATAGTGTTCTTATACAAGCTATTTGTAACTAAACTAGACAGCAATTGAATCATCTGCCGCCATGTATACTTGTGACTGATGTGCAACCAAAGATTAATCAACACAGTAATAGATGCACAGTACTGACAGATCTGTATCTGAATAACAGCATTATAAAGCAACTTGAAAAATCACTGTATGGAAATTAGGATCCTGCGTTTCTCCCCGCTCCCAAGGAAGTTAGAAAAAACTCCAGATAATAAGCTTAGCATACTGTGTGTGGTGTGTGTGTGTGTGTGTGTGTGTGTGTGTGTGTGTGTGTGTGTGTGTGTGTGTGTGTGTGTGTGTGTGTGTGTGTGTGTGTGTGTGTGTGTGTGTGTGTGTGAGAATTTATGTCCCCATAAAACAGTATATGTCTGCCCCAGAAAACCTGACAGGATGCATGTACACACCTGCTAATCTAAACACCAAGGTACACTTAATGTACCTTGGTGTTGCTAATGCTAATGCTAAAATGCTAGTTTCCAGGCCTTTCGTCTAACACACAGAGCCTTAGGATTCCTAAAAGGCCCAATATAAATATGAATATAATTTCTTATAAATATAATTATTATGTATCTAAAGAGTAGTTCTGGTCACATAGTGTCACCGGTAGATAGCAGAAACTGACAACCGAAGCTGCGACTAGAAACCAAGTCTTTGTTTTCCTCCATTTATCATGGTATTCATTTCCGCACGAAAATGACAAAAGCAACAGAAAAAGCTTGCGCCAGAGAGAGGAAGAACTGGAATGACGGAAACTCTGGAAGGGACAGCGATTACTCTTCAGAACGACCGTGATGCCGAGCTGTCCACGTGCACATACATCATCCGGCGACAAAACATACATCACAGGACCAAACGGAAAAAGACCAGGAGCGAGGCAGAATAAAAAGGGTTTGCGTAACGCTACGAATAAAGAACGTCTTGGGGAAAAAAGCAGCACGGAAACTCCAACCGTCACCCGTCAACATCAGTCGTTGGTGATTATAGACCAGAGGCCGAATGTTTGCGGATGTTTTTGTTTGCTTTGTCGTGCTTCCCTCGGCCCGGCTCACACAAAGTACGCCCAAACAACCCTCCTACTAAACCCTACCACCCCCACCCAACTACCACCACCCCAGCCCCCACCCACAACCACCTCCACCCCCATCCCACCACCACCCCAGCCCCCAACCAACCCCCACCCCCCCAGCCCCACCTGGCTGCCTCCGAAGCGACTCCGCGCGTTCTATTGACCCGTGTTCTATTTTTCGCTAAACCGCCAATATGAATAAATAAGCAAACACACGCTGCTCACCCGCGCAGCCCCCCAGCTCGCCCACCCACCCACCCACCACCCCCGCATCCCGGCATACAGTTCTGAACTCAATTTCACACTTGGCTGCCTCCTCCGACGATTTAGACAGGTTGACGCCAACAGGAGAAAGAGAGGAGACAATGCAGTTTTTTTCACTTTTTTCTCTTTTTTCTTCCAGAATGGGATTTGTCAGAAGTGTGTGTGTGTGTGTGTGTGTGTGTGTGTGTGTGTGTGTGTGTGTGTGTGTGTGTGTGTGTGTGTGTGTGTGTGTGTGTGTGTGTGTGTGTGTGTGTGTGTGTGTGTGTGTGTGTGTGTGTGTGTGTAAATGTTGATGCATATGCCAGTGCACCTGTTGATGTCAAGAAACTCTACAGCAGGCAGGTAGGCAGTGTGGGGGGGGGGGCGGGGAGCGGAGGAAGCGAGAGAATATAATTCATCCCCAAAGAGAGGAAGTGTAGAAAAAAAGAAATATATAAGCAGTGTGTGTGTGACACAGAGTGAGGGAGAGGGGGGAGAGAAAAGAAAGAGGAGAGAAAGAGACCGAGAGGGAGAGAGAGAGAGGATGTGTGTGTTCCGGTACATAGAGTAAGGAAGAGGAATCAAGAAGGAAACACGAGTTGTAGGAGCTAAAGGAGGGTGAGTATATCTGGAGAAGCGTTCACAGCTCTTGCTGTGTCTGGTCTGGCTGCAGCACCCTAACGAGTCTAGAGAGACGTGTGGCGTTAAAAACATCCTCATGAATATCGAAAAAACATTCACACATAAAACACATCGCAAACACAACAACAACGACCGAAACAAACTTGTTTTGCGGTCAGTTCCTCGTCTGAGCACTGGGATAACCTAATAAGTAGACAAAAAACAAACGGTAACGGACAAAATGGGAAACTGAATCTTTCACAGACATGCTTCACTCTGACAGGATTTCACTGCAGAACTCTCCCTCTCTCTCTCTACCTATTTCCCTCTCCCTCTCCCCCTCATGGTAGCTTCATGGTATTCCATACTTTGGGATGGAACAGCAAAACGGGGCTTTGGATGAGCACGACTCATAATTCCGCCTCTCTCCCCCACCCGATATATCGGTCCACTTTCACTCTACAGAGGTCTGGGGCTGCGGTTTAATTCCTCCCTACACCTGGAGCCAGAGCGACTTTGAAAAGTCTGCCAAGGACGGCAGGCTCAAGCAAGGATGGGAATAAAGATAAAATCCCAAATCAAGAAAGAGCACAGCGTTACCTCGATAACAACATTTTCCTGGAATTATTCTAAAGGCAGACACGCTCGCACGCTCACACACGCACACACACACACACACACACACACACACACACACACACACACACACACACACACACACACACACACACACACACACACACACAAACCCTGCGTTCAGGTTCAGTGAATGGCCTTCTTATCACAAAGGCTTTGGAGTAATGGGTTCAGGCATATCAAATAAACTTTGTACTAAATTCACACATAAGCAGGTATGACATTCTAATGGGTTTCTTCATTAGATGTTTCCAGTTCGGGGTTGGTCGGGTGGTGGTGGAGAGGTGGGTGCTATGCCTAATGCGTTTTGAAATGAACGTGACATTTTCAACTCGGTAGCCCTTTGGTGTCTTGCCGCGGTCTCCTTCTCCTCAGTGGATCTGGGCTGACTGAACGAACACAGCCTCACAGGCGGCGGGGATGAGGATGAGGATGAGGATGATGATGAAGACAGATCCATGACTCCACCTCGCTCCTCTGTTATAAAACATCACTGAGCGCGCACCTTTTTAAACTTCGCTTTTAACAACCGACTCGAATCACCTTGGTCCCTCTTGCAGCCTCTCTGAAATGTTCGTGCTTTGAATGATTTATGTCTTATTATTTCTTATTATTGAGTCTTTGAGTATTAAGAAAAAGGGTTTTATAAATGAAACATATTTGTAGTATTATATGATGCATCATTTGTATGGTGCAATAAAAATGGCCATTAAAAACGACATTAATACAATACACAACTAATAGCAAATAATGAAGCATATTATCATACGGAATAGCAAACTCTAGCTTCATACTAAAAGCATATTATCGTCCTGCCTAGATAATGCTAGCTCTGTACCTTAAGCTGATTATCATAGTGGTTAGCTAAAGCTAGCTTTGTACCATAAGCATATTATCATTCTGACTAGCTAAAGCAAGCTTTGTACTTCCATTCTAATGAAACACCTGTACAAGCTGTGGCAAGAGCGTTACTAGGGCTTCATTTTATCGTCCTTGTAGCTTGAGGTATTTTTGTTTAGTGATGCTCCACAACACCAGAGAGGTGAGCTTGTGCATAACAAAGACTACCTCCAAAAGAACAAAAAATGACATTGTTGATTATCCATTTTTCACAATGTACTGCCACACTTTAGTTGGGCTAAATCCAAGTCCATTGTACTTCTGTATCTGCATGCAGGCCTGTAGGCCTACTATGTAAACCTATTACCACTGCGTAACGCGACAGAACTATCAAAGATGTCAGAAGTCTTGTAAAACCCACTCATGAATATTAAAACCCTGTTTAATCTTCATCCAAATTAATAAATACTATTTTATACGATGAGAATTAGGGAAACATTACATGCATTGGGATCTTTAACCACCTCTATCTTCAATAATCCTGAATATTTAATGATGGCTAGACAGAGAGTATTAATAAGTACGCGGGGGACGGTGGGGGGGGGGGGGGGGGGCGCATGAAAAATTATGGCAGAAAATAGGAGCGATTAACATGGAGAGATATGGTAACTACGGAAACCGCGGCAGCTTCTACCGGGAAGGAGGGAGGAGGGGGGGGGGGGGGGCGGGCGTTAATTGTCCCCGTTAACCCCGGTCTATGAGGACGGGGAGAGCGTTCCTCCATCGAGAATCATCGGCGCTGCGTTGTATGTCATCGCCGCTTCCCACTAAAGGGGTAAAGAGAAGGGGAGAAAAAAAAAAAAAAACGACGACTCCCCACAAGTTTCCCGGATCCGCTGAGAGCTGCGTTCAGGCTGCGCGAGCGCTTCCGACGCGCATCGCCATGGAAACGCTCCCATGGCGCAGACGTTTTCCAGAAACAGACACTACACACACATCAATCGCACAGTGCTTTCAAGGACGATTTGAACCCTTGTTTTAAAAAGAAAAAAAAACAGGGGCAGGAGCAGATAGGATTTAACTTTTACCTTTATTTTTATTCTTTTGGGGGCTAAGTGACGCCATTTACTCTGGGTGGATACATCACACACTTTTAACGGTGTTGACGCTTTTATAAATAATTTGGGTGGGTGGGGGTCGGGGGGAAAGCAATTACCTGCCAAAGACCTCGAACTGAAAACTTGGGCATGATTTATATTTTCTGGCTTTTACAACACAAACAAGGTTTCACTGACTGGCCCAGGAATCCAATGAATTTTCAATGTATTCAAAGCCATAATGAGCAATTTCTTTAGTCTGATAGACATTAAAGGTAGGGTAGCTAGGCTATTTGGAGCAAAGCCACTCCCCCAAAACATGTGACCAGCTCGCTGTCTTTTGTAATAGGTCTGCCGAACCTTGTGGAAGACTCAGTCATGTGCAATGCGAAGAATGCCCAGGCAACAGGATAGGTAGACAGACAGACAGGGCCCAATCCAATGATTGGACAGCCCTGCGACCTGTAATAAGCAGATATATAGCAGTTATAAACAGATATTTAAACAGTATCAACAATAACATAATACTAACGGCAAATAATAAACCGATACCACTTTTTTGGTCAGAGCATTGATTTATTGAATGCTGTAGGGGATGTAAAGAATGAAAAAAAAAATTGCCTTCCCTATACCTTTAAAACCTTTTTTTCCCGCTTCTTACTCGTATAAGAGCATGAGCTATTTGTTTTCCCCACACGTCGAACTACTGCCCTCTCTCTCCACCTGTGTAATGAGTCTGGTGCGTGAACGATATCGCCGTGATTAAAGAGCCATCATGGCCATTATACGACAACTCGGATGCGTAGAACAAACAAGGACAAAACACCACAACAACCCGAGACACCGCCCAGTGACACAACATTGGCCGCCACTAGAGACGCCAACCAATAGGAGTCAAGGGGAAGGGGAGGAGGGGGTGGAGTCTTACCTTGACCCACCCCAACAAATGCCAAAACCCTGGAGTATTTCTGCTCCGGTTTGACGTGCAACTTGAAAGCACAGCGTTTAAAAAATGACAAACCATCGATCACACCTGTGTGACCCGTCATTAGCGAGGTAAAGTAACGAGGCCCACGGCCGCCCCCACCCCCAGAAGAGACGTCTAATGGCTGAACCCAGAGCCCGCTGTAGCGTGAATAGGAAAGCTGACTAGTCATGATGGATCGCGGCGGTTTATTTGGCTTTAAATGAAGACTCATCGGCTCCGGTGTGACCTTTCGGTTGAACAAAAAAGGAACTCATCGATTCATCTTCGCCGTGAGCGAGCGAGTGGGGAAGTGCTCCCTTTCAGCGCCGGCCTCTTCAGCATCCGTCTCTCGCTGATTAGCCCGGTTCTGCTGGAGATTATGTGAAATAAAGACGGGATTTCTCTGTTGATCAATGTGAAGAAGAGTCGGTTCAACTGCGTGTTGATGAATGCCGCCCAGACCGAGGGGTTCAACGTGCCATAGTATTTAGTCTGAGCCAAACAAATACTTCATTTCCTGGGCGCATTATCACACACGCGAGGAAACTAATTTGACACTTTTTCTGTGTGCTCTTCCGTAAATTTGTATTAAATGCCCGTCGAATAGGCATCTTTTTTCAACAGAAGCATTTGCCGATGACACTTGACTACGAAATAGGGGAAAGGGCCCTGAATAGCATGACTAATTTCAAATAAATCATGCCGATAACATTGGATTGTGTCACAATAAATGTGCCCAAAAAAAAGACATGCAAACTTAATTTGAATAAAATTCATATGCATGCACCAGACTTCACAAAATTACACTTTCAAAATGCCCCTCGTTTAATAAATACAATATATTTTCAGGATTGAAATCAAAGAACACAATGTCACACAGAGAGTGGCACGGCATTAACCTTTAACAATAAAGGTCCCATATTATGCCACCAGGTGTGAATGTGATTAGCCGTTACAAGCCGTCTGAAAATCTGCCTCTTCCTGTTGTTTAAGTGACTCAGAAGTGGGCGTTTCCACTTGGATGTGTGCTGGATGGAGCATTCTACCAGCCTACCCAGTGGACTGTAGTAAACGTTGCTCGTCTATCCATCATACATCTAGGTGGACACGCCCACTTGTGATGTCACTAAAACACAGGAATAGACACATTTTCAGTTTATAACAGCTAATCACACTCACACCTGGTTGTATAATATCGGACCTTTAAATCCCACCCTCTGTGTACATATAATACTACATACCCTTGTGTTTGTCGACCAGTGGGGCAGACAGCCAACACAACTCTCCCCTTTCACGTGATATTTATAAACTGTAGGGTGACGAAACAAAGTTGACAAAAAAAGGCCTGCGTCATTCCATTGTCTCTCATTGTGTGCGTGATGTCGACTGCATCACTGAATGACAAACGACAGGTCTCAAACCGGAACACAATGACAACAGCCGTCGTGTTGTCGTCTCCCAGCCATTGATAACAACTATTGATCCATCGCTGCCGGTTAATGTAGGCGCTCACTCCAACCCACCAAGGGACCCCCAACGGGGTCGCTACAAAGACCCAAGAATACTAAAGGAAACGCAGATGCGTTTTCACAGTTATGTCGCTTCTTGTGGTTTACAAATGTAGTTATTTTGCCTCGGATAAGGACCTTTCAGCAGAGGTACGACAGCAGACCAAGGGTGACCCCTTGACGCCGGAAGACCGACACGCAATAACTTTAGGGGTGGGCCGGGGGGGTGGGTTGGGGAGTGTGAGATGGCGTGTCAGTATACGCTACGCTGAAACGGTATTCAATTCAGCTTCTGTAATGAAGCAGCCTATTTGTCGGGTGGCAAAGAGAGACAAACTTGTAGAGACAAACTGAAATACAGTCGGGGTCTAACCCTCGGTGTTGCACAATGAGGTTGTGAGATAAGTGTGGTGGTGAATACAAGAGTGAACACGCAGAAAAAAAAAGTTTTGGAAATAAACAAAAATATAACAGGGGGGGCTTTCAGAAGTTTTTCAGGCATGTGGGCTGACAAGAGCATCAGTAACACCTCATAAGAGGAGTGCAACATGCATAACTCACTCCGACAGCCTTAAGACTGGCATTAATATTGATTAAGGTGCCGTCGTAGCGACGTCTTTAGACAGTTTATGTCTTTCTTGTCTCTTTCGGCAGACGGCAACTTCACCCTAGAAGGAGTGCGTCTCTTTTGCCTTTTCTTAGTTTGATTCTATCACACACACACGCGCGCACGCACGCATGCACACACACACACACACACACACACACACACACACACACACACACACACACACACACACACACACACACACACACACACACACACACACACACACACACACACACACCGAATGTTAAACTTGGGAGCAGATCACACACACACACACACACACGGCGAACTTTGGGAGCGGAACACACACACGCACACACACACACACACACACGCACACACACACACACACACACACACACACACACACACACACACACACACACACACACACACACACACACACACACACACACACACACACACACACACACACACACAGGCTGAACTTGGGGAGCGGATCACGCACGCTCCCCGGGGGAGCTCCTTGACAGAAACTCATCAGGCCCTCCTGCGCGGCTCCCGACGTTCCCTCTGACAATTACTTATGTAATACACCCGCTCGCCAGATGGCGGGGTGCGGAGGGCGCGCTTGGCACGACCTGTTTTTTTCCTCTTTTTTTTCCCACCGGTGTGACAGTTTTATCGCAACTTTGACGAAAGTAATTTACTCTGCTCTGCCGCTCTCAACGGCTCTGTTGACGGCGGCGGCTGGGGTAGGGAGGGGCAGAACGGGGGAATATATCTCCCAAATAAAAATAAATAAATGGCATCCCAGCCGGGTTCTGACAGTTCAATGTCCTCCCTCCCCCCCCCCTTTAGCATCGCGGCGGCGCCTCCCCCCTCAGCCCCCCCCACCCCCCCCCCCCCCCCGCTCGTTCAGGGGCGCCGTAAAAAAAGAGAAAAAAGTGTGGTTCCAGGGACGATGGAGGTGATCTACGGCCTGTCTAGGGGACACTTTGCTGGGCCGTCTGACTGCTGCCACTGGGGGGGTGGTGGGGGGGGGGGGGCAGCTGGGGCCATAACTGTGCAGCTGTTTTGTTTTTTTTTACCCGAGTCCCCAACTTCCCGGCAGAGAAACTGTGTGTGATGGTGAGCGAATGGCCGACCGGGGACTGGATTGTGGAAGTAGTTTGTGGGTTTTTTGCGCGTGTACATCGCCATTTTGGGAGCAGTGTTGTGTCTGTGTGTGCGTGATCTATGGAATTGGAGGATGTTCTTGTTTTTATTCGGCTCAGTGCAGGGCCCGTTGCAGAATGTGTGTTTTTCCGGACCAGGCCGATGTCTTGGCCGGTGTCGCTGGCCGGTGTCTTCATGGAGGCCACTCAGCAAAACGACTTTGCGCTCGACGCCTCACTTCCACGGCTCCTCAGCAGGACACTCGCCAAGGGTGATGTCGAACCGATGAAAAGTGGTGGACAAGTTTGAAGGAAAGACAGAGAGACGTACAGAGACTCTCCTGATTATAGTTAACCTAACAATTGTTAGTGTTTGGCACTTGGTTCTACAAACATCCTTACTGAACAGACAGCGATATACTGTATATTGTATCTCTTTCTTCTGACAAAATGTACTAACTGCAAGTCACTTTGGATAAAAGCGTGAATGTAAACGTAAATGTAGTTAGATCAAGCTTGAGACTAACCCTTCTTGGTCTATTAGACATGGTTTGAAAGCAGCATTACAAGTGTCCTCTTCCATATTCTGGACATTTTGAGGCACATGCATTAAACACTGACACTTCCTTTTATGCATTATTGGTTTATCCTTTTCCATTTGTCAATCTGGAAACGGTTATTCATGCATTGTGTCGGTACCACAATGCAGCCTCGCATTCAAGCCAAAAACAACAACCCTGTATGGAAACAACGATAAGATTACCGGTGAAAAAACACCAAAAGAAATACCATCTTATTCTCTCAGTAAATCTATCACAAAACGGAGGGAATCCAACCAGCCGACTGCGGCTCTACAGCCCTTTGCCATCCATCACGGAGGACCACTGCAGACATAAAAACTAAAGGCAAAGACAATAACATCAACACCGGCGTGTACAGAATGACCTTTCTCAAGACGTATGCGCACAGAATAGAAGTAGAGGAGAAAAAACGGCTGAAACATGTCAGAATGTCTCTCAGATTTACCCCCCCCCCGTTATCTGAGAAATAAAAGGAAAGGAAGGAAAGGTTGTTACGTCTCAGAGAGGAACTGTATATGCTGATTCTGAACTCTATGGCCTACAAAGGGAAGTTTGGCTTTAATGTGATTCTGCAGATGGGTTTGGTTGGGGGGGGGGGGGGGGGGGGGGTGGTATTTGATGTGATCATAGTTTGATTGTGTGCAGAGGTCATCCATCCTACCACCATGTCTCTTCTTATCCGTCAGGAGTATTTTGTGCTTTATTGCCCCCGCTGGTGTGTCTGTGTGTACCAGAATACCAATGGAGGCTTGATACTCTAAATGCAGCATTTTCAATGCATGTCCCCGGCTACAAAACTCCACGGGCGGAGGCAAGCTGGTGGAGGCAGGAAGTTAGAGGAAGAGTTTTTCTTCTGCTCTCTCCCAAAATGCATAATGTCCTCCACTGGGGTGTTATACCAACTGTTCAAATCCAACACAATCAGGGACTTCTGAAGTTGGTGCTCTCTCTTTTCTTTTTTTTTTACGTTACCTCGTACTACTCTCGCATAATTGCCTCTTCCCTATATGCACCATAGCTATGTATGTATTTCTTTAAGCATGTCACGCGAGACACGCAGTCAGACAGCGTGGGCTTATTGCTCGAGGCATGGTGGATTGGAGGAACCAAAGGAGCTGCTGTTGTATTAGGAGCCCCGATGATGGAGAATCTCAAAGTTTGAAGTCGTTCAGCGTCTTTTTATTTGGATTCAAGGAGGCCGCCCTGAACTTGATGAAAATGAAATGTGCGCGATGAATCATTGCTCAGGGAAATCAATTCATTTAGTCTCACAGAGGTGCTAAGTTATTTATCGCCTGTCAGCGTGCGCTGTTAGTTCAATTTAATTTCTCTCTGAGTGGAAAAGGTACAGCCCCCGACAAATGACACTGCTCATCAAAACAGAGCGTGCTCTTTTTTTAACAGGATATCTTTTGACATACAGATCTGATTCTTTTTCTGGAAACGCCGCTGAGAACAATACCCTTTGGGAACAATTACTGTGGGAAGTTCGAGAACTATCACTTACGGTTTTCTCTCTCTCTCTCTCTCTCGCTCTCTCTCTCTCGTACTTCATCTTTCCCTTTACTGCAGCATGCTATTTCTGCCACTACCATTGATGCTAGTTTGACTGTAACCCAGAGAACGTGGGTGTTCTTGTTTTAAGGAAAAAAGCATAGAAAAGTACATTGAATTACAACGTGTAATGAAAACGTGTACGACAAAGGCAAGGGTAGATTTGACAATCGCCGAAAAACATGCTGCTCATCAGAAAATAAATAGAAAACGGAGCATGAAACCGTGAGGAAACATCTGGCTAGTTTCGACACACAGCTTGATTTATCTCTTCATTTATCTACATCAAGTCTTTGAGTCTCGACACGACGGCGGATTAAGAACCCTATATACTCTGCATTATGTCTACGTTAGCCGTACTGAAGTGGGGGAAACTGCGTCTCCATATATTTTGGAAGTTATAGCTTAGCCGGCTGGGTCCTGTTATCCGCTCATCTGAAATGATAAGTCACATCCTAATGCGGCAGCGAATGACACGTGATCGATAAGTCATCAATCCCATTCGACACCACAACCACTTTACTGGCGTTTTCTCCTTCAAATGGTGAACCAATGAATAATTACACAGGATACCTGCGTGTTGGAAATCCATACGGCGTGGATGTTTTGGACGCTCGCGAGATGAAAGCTTTTAAGCACCTCGACACGTCTGGGACAGCTGGGGCGATTATTGTGCGTGTCGCCGTCTCCCCTGGGGGGTTGCGTTTTTTTTCCGCGTGCCAAGGTACTTCACTTGTGTTTAAAGGGGAGCCCCACCCTAAGCTGCTTTTTGATGGGTTTGTTCGAGAAGACTCCCACTCCAAAACACAGGCTATCACACGCATGAGGTCAAAATGGCCGACGATGTGGTCATCGGTCACCGGTTACCTGGCGATTAAGAGTTGAGTGCAACTGAATTCAAGGACTGAACGAAGGAAGCCCTTCATTAACATTTAATTAAGCTAATTAAGCATTAACCCCTTATTAGCAGGTGACCCGGTAACCCTATCAGTCAATCAGGGGTGATGTGCTCAACAGCCTGTTTAACCACGAGGACGCCAACCCATCCCCAAGTGGTGCTTGGGTGTGCCTTTGACTTCACAGTGGACCACGTTCAGAAAATAAAAAAAAGCAACCTCCCAATAAATGACCCACATACTTAGCGTCAGACGAGAGCGCCTATTCATTCTCGTCATCGAAAAGGAGGCAGAGGAAGCAGAAATTAATTTAAAAGCTACTCTGGGGGATGAAATTGGCAGCTACTTCCAAGTGATGCATAGGTGAGAACCGCCAGGCCCATTACCCTGATGGTGTTTCCATTGTGGCGCTGGGACGCGCTCTCGTCGTTGGATGCCAGCATCCAGCCACACAGCCGTCGGCCTGCCTCCAAGCAAAGTTCAATCGCACAACGTTGTCAAAGGAGCGTATTGGGCCTCTTATGTGGAGGATTTCCAGATGTAGTACACGTTATGCCCTGATAAGCCCTTTAACCAGTTGCCATTTAGTATGACAAACACGCAGACCACACACACACACACACACACACACACACACACACACACACTCTGCAGCATCTGCACCGCTCCTTGCTTGTGGATGAAGCCTACACTTGTTTTATTATTGATTGCTCGTCGTGCGGGATCCAAGGGACACTGCAAAGTCGTAAAGATACGGCCAGGGCAAACTGATTATACTGTGATAACACTGTATAATCAGAACTTGTAAAATGCTTCTGTTGAGGGGAGGAGGGATCATAAAGCGATAGACCGTCAGCACACAAAAACCATCTGCGGTCGTAGCCAAGGCTCCAGTTCACTTATCTTGGTAGAGTAATGTCGCCATCTAGTGGACGTAGAGGTACTTGCCCTAAATGTTGCGCTACCAACGAGGGTTAAACGGGAATTAAAGTGTTTGTGAAAACAATGAATGTAAAAGCCGTGTTATAGTGAATATATATTTCTCACATTTTAATGATCCAACATCGAGGCACTCAAGACAATTTTTTTTAATGTTGCCACCTGACCGTATACATTCTCATCACTTTACAAAAAAACCTTTAAAAAAAAACTATGTTGAAATACAATCACCAAAACTTAAAAGATAAATGTTTTGTAATGGAAAAGACATTTTGGAGGCCCTGCCCCATAAACAAGTGTAATTCCATACACATAAACACAGACAGATGGATGATGCAGCCCCAGATAAGACAGACCAAATGTACTTGGTGTCCCATCCAGGATAAACACCTGCATAAAAACACTTTATGCAGGTTGAGTCAAACTCCAATTAAAACCGCCCGTGTTCCTGGCCTTACAAAGGCCTCTTCCCGGTACTGGCCTTCATGAGCGCCTTGATGGCTCTGGCCCTCATCTCTAGCTCCAGGAGTTCAAGCTGCTGAAGAGACGGCTGGCACACCTCAGAGCCCGCCCCCGCCGCGCCCCCGCCGGCCAGACCCAGAGGCGTTGCCAACGACGACGCCGTCGCCACCGGCGGTGAGGGTCGCGGGTTCGATTCCGGGGCGTCCTCGCCGTCCCCTGCGCTCGCCAGGATCTCGCTGACGCTTTTTTCGATGTCCACCTCCAGCTGTCCCTTCGCGGGGGGGCGTGCGACCGCGACGGGCTCCTCCGGGGACGGCCGGTCGGTCGCCATGGCGACCACGGCAGCATCCGGGGCGGCGGGCACCCCCTCCCCCTCCGCCTCCGGTGCGTCCCTGGCGGGGCCCTTGGCGTTGGGCTCCTCTTCCGCCTTGGGCCCCTCGATGTCGCTGTCGCAGGTGTCGGCGTTGATGCTCAGCACGTCGCTCTCTTCCTCGACGACGGCGCCGCCGCCGCCATCGTCGTCTGGAGGGGAGAAACACGTTGAGGATGGACACAAAGAGGAGGAAAGCCAACTCGAGGCACCAGGCTGATCGGATTTACATCGTTCTGTTGGGAAACGGAGCAGGCTGTTCGTGAGAGGACCCCTCTCCTTTATAAGTGATTCATCGTCATACATGTCATTGGATAAACCTACGCCAATATTCACATATTCACTCGGTTTACATCCCAATCTATTGTGATTTACTGTGTGCGTTATTAGGGCGTTCAAATGCCATTAACCAACGTCATCCTAAGCTTGCGCCGGGCTAACACCAGCTAGCTTGCTTGCTTGCTGGTTTAGTCGCTATTACATGATCCAATTGAATCCTTCCACGTCCAATCCCATCTGTAGGCTCCACGGCCGGTTTGGTTTCCTTACCTTGCTTGGGCTCCTCTGTCTTATCAGTGTCTTTAATGGAGGAGGTGGAGTCCACGTTGTTATCTTGCCTGGAGGGGCGACAGGAAGCACAGGGAGTGAAAAGGAGTGAAAGGTGTACCGACAGACACGCGTTTGTATTCACAGCCAACATCGAGGTCTGAGAGGTTAGATTGTTTCTTTTGATTCTACATGCGGTACGGCACACTTCACACACAAAAATGATGACAGACCAACAAAAATTATTGCGTTGAAAAAGCGTTGTGTGTTTGATTTGGTTTAAAGTTGACAATATGTTTATTCTATGCATGATTTCATGCAACCTTGCACTGAAGTGGAAATAATTGACTAACCACAGATTGAGGTGGGAATTTAATAGGATTGAATATGAAATGCGAATAGGACTCACTGGCTGGTCGAAGACGCTTCTGCGCCCATGTCCTCTTCCCCAGAGGTCAGCTCTTCCCCTGAGGAGAACAGACAGTGTGAAATTGGTCCGAGTCACTGAAGCAATTCAAGTGTGTACACACCTAACCAAACCCAAGGTGGGGGTGGTGGTGGATGATGTGTGTGTGCGAACCGAAAGCACCGACTCACCGTCCAGAATCTGAAGCAGGTTCTTCTGAGAAAGCTGCTCCAGCTGTTCCCAGCACAGCTTCTTGATCTCCTCTAGAGGGCAACTCTGAAAGAGTTGAACATAACAAAACATAAATATGCATTTAAAGTTCAGGGGGGGGGGGGGGTGACTTGAAATCGGGAGGTTGCTAGTTCAATCCCGGCTCCTCCTAGCTCAGTGTCAAGGTGTCCTTGAGCAAGGCACCTCACTCTAACTGCTCTTGACGAGCTGGCTGTCCTTTTCCATGGTTGACTCCGCCGTCTGTGTGTGGATGACGTGTATAAACGGTTTGAAATGTGTGTATACATGTTTTTAATTCGCATTGGATAAAAACATCTGCGAAAGGCCCCTAAATGTAAATTGTGAATGGCCGTCGCTCCACAACAAGGGCAGCAGACAAAGCACACCGCATCACCTTAAGCTCATCAGGTAACATCTTCTGCAGCTTCTTCTCCCCCAGCACCTGGAAGCACTGCTCCAGCATGGCCTGCCTGTCCGCCGCGTACGCACCGATGGGCTGGAAGGGGAGACTCAGGTCCAGGCCCCCTTCCTCCATGTCGCTGCTGATTCGGTCCAGCTCCGCGTCGGCCATTTCTTCCCTGGAGTCCTGCAGGGACAAATCATGAGCGTTATGGGCGGGGCGGGGTCTGTATGCGTCCTACGATGACAGCTCTGCTAAAAGGGTTATATATATATATATATATATATATATATATATATATATATATATATATATATATATCTATACACAGTATACAGTACAATAACTCGTTTCGTTTTCAGGTTGTTTGATTGTTGTTGGAGGGTGTGTGCGGGCGGCATGTGGCTGAGCGGACTGGCTGGTAACCAGAAGATTGCTAGTTTGATTCCCGTCTCCTCCGAGCGGAGTGTTGAGTTGTCCCTGAGCAAGGCGCATCAGCTTAACTGCTCCTGATGATCTGGCTTTTGCCTTGCATAGTTGACTGCGCCGACGGTGTGTGAATGTCAGGCCATATTGTGCAGCGCTTTGAGTGGCCACTGGTTAGAAAAGCGGTGTATAAATGCAGTCCATTAATGTAGTTCAATATGGTCTACGTTTACCAACCGTTCCTGTTTTTGATCACCTCTCACCTCCACGCTGGACTCCGTGCAGACGCGCCTCCTGTTGGTGTTCTGCTCCTCTGTCGACGCATGCTTCCTCTTCTTCTCCTTGCTGGCGGACTTACTTTTGAGCATTTTTATCAAAAGACCGGTCAGATTAACTCTTCTGGAAGTGTGGATGTGTTGCTGTTGTTGTGCAACTTCCCACCATAACAAATGAATGGGACTGTTGTCTTCCGGGGTTGTTCTACGATGTTTTCTTTAAGCGAGAGATCGCCTCTATCGCCCCCTGTCGACGCGGAGTGGTTTCAGTTCCATGCGATTAAGTTGGGCACATTGCATCTATTTTGGGGAAAACAGGCCCATGGTATGGATTAGAAGTAATGCTTTTTTAATAAGCCTTTTACATGCAATTTAAGAATTTGAAAAAAATAATGCAGATTCATTGGTAACCAGGCTAAAAAATACAACATAAAAAAAAAATCTAATTTACATTCCCAAAAGAACCATTTTCTTTCAGGCTCACACAAAAGCCGTTAAACTACTATATATTAACATTCTAACTTAACCATTTCTCACACACTCCTCACACACACAAACGACACTTAACACTGCTACTATTGAACCTTCTCAACTTAAGTAAATTCACGCACTTCTCACACACACACACACACACACACACATTTAAAAAAACTTCTCACTGAAGCTCACAGAACCAGCCTTTTCTTAAACTCCTTTTGTATTATGATTCACCACCTCTGCTCTTCCCAGCTTTCTCCCTCGTTTCAACCATGTCGGCCCATTCCCTCATTGGTTTCAGCAGGGGCCCTCAGAGAGAACACTCTCACGCTGTAAATAACCCTAATTGTCTGTCCCATCTCCTCGTGCCTCGACCGGGGGAGGCACGGGCCAAATGCGACTCTTTGCCTTCCCTGCCCGCATCGGGCGCCATGGCGACAGCTGTCTGCGAGAGTAATGCGGGTTGTTATCCGCGCCTCGTTCGCCAAACTGCGTCGTGCTCTTTAGCCGCGTTCAGACTGCCAGCCAAAATCCGATTTTTAGCCCATCCAGATTCTTCTTCTTCTTCTTTTTGGTTTTATTGGCAGTTGGCAAACAAACATGTGCATTACCGCCACCTACTGGTTCATTTATGCGTCTTTATTTACTATTGTAACCCTGAGTTACCCGGATTTCATATTTTCTTTATCAAATGTGTTTCTTTTAGATATCCAAATACGTGCCTATAGCATCTATCTCCTGACCTCTCTTAATATATTCACCAATCTTTATTTATCCACACATATCTCATTCTTTCTTTAAGATTCCGCCCCACTTACTCCTGCATTTGTCGTCTCTCTACTTCATACTTCCTACAGCTGTTCATTACATGATCTACCCAGTTTCCTGCTCCTCACAATGATCACACCTCCCTTGTGTCATGTTTTTTTGAAACAATAAATAGCGATGCATTTAGCCCTGTATGTCCTAAATCTTTCAGCCTTGATATACGGTTTCTTCCCTTCTGCTCCTTCCTGTTTCCCTGGCCTCTCCTACTTTCCTCTGAATTTTATAAAACCACCTTCCCTTCCTCTCCTCCTCCCACCTCTTCTGCCATTTCTCCTTCATTTTCCTTTTAATTATGTTTTTACCCTCCATCTTGCTGATATTTATACGTAATTCAATTTCCTCACATTTTGTTGCCTCTTTTGCCACCTTATCTACCACCTCATTCCCTCTCACTCCAATATGTGCCGGTACCCACACAAACACCACTGTTTCACAAAACACCACTGTTTATACCCATCATCCTCTATTCTATAGTAAAATTCTGTTTTATCTCTATTAAAAATGTCCGGTCCTGCTATCTCGATCTTACTGCTCTGTAGACTGGTTAAAAACTGAACTTGAGTCCGAACATTATTAAATACACTACTGGTCTTAGTTTTCTCTCTACCCAATTGTATTGGCCAATAAAATTTGTCAATCATTTCTGCTGTATACCACCTGATACTTCATCACTGACCCTTTACCCCACCCGCGGCTCGCACTCCGAAACTCCGGAGACCCTAGCAAACCACTCCACTCCTACTTTACTTTCTGCACCTTTTGATCCATCTGTAATATATCTTTACATTACCCATAGAAACTCATCAATATACTCTCGTACTGCACCACTTATGGCATACATTACAAACAAACTCTCTATCTTTATTTTTCGCTTCTCTAAAATTGTCAGATTCTACTGTAAGCATCTCTGGAATGAGTGGGCGTGCGCGAGTGCTGGTGATGGTACTGTTGGAACTAAACTGTGTCTTTTCAATTCCAATTTTCTTGTTTGCCTCTGCAACTGCTGTCCCAACCAATAAGATGCCTAACTTTTCCTTGTCTCTCTTTGTCCCCCAACTAGATTTGTAACGTGTCTTGCGCTGGATGTTCCTTGCTGATGTCCCTTTGTAAATGCACCCAGGTATGTGCAGTCGAAGAAATGTGCCAGCCCTTTCATCAATCAATAGGCATGACCCCCATTTCTACCTGCAGCGCAGCTATAGGGTGTTGTTTTATAACCGCGCTGTACAATAACGGCATATGCCTGATTCTGTGATCATTCCCTTCAGTTTCTTCATATGTGTCTCTGCTGCTGCCCCATATACCACACTCCCATATAATCGATAACGCTAATCGCTCTAATATTAACCATCATATATACCCTTTTAGTGCCACTATGCCTATCTGCGCCCCACTACTATTTCCAACTAGATCACCTCATTATATTTATTAACCTTTTTTACAGTTGGTCCACAACCTTCTGAATGTGTGTATATTTCCATTGTTAACTCTTTCATCATCAACCGACATTCCTAATAAACTTAATAGTGTTTTAAAACTCTTTTTAGGTCTTGTTGTATAAAAGTTTTACGCTTTTATAATCTCATGCTCTCCACTCTTTTCCTGGTGAAAAAACATTATGTTGTGTCTTCCCTACCTGAAAACTTAAAAACCCCCATTTATAAGACCATTCCTCCACTCTATTGATTGCCTGCCTCCTGTATATTTTTTAACAATGAATTGTCAATTATTATTCCCCCTCTTCGCATATTGTGCCCCATCATCCTGCCAAATAATGAGAACACCCATACGCAACCTGACCACTATTTCTTCAAAAACGTTCATTTATCATAATGGGAAATAAATAGTTGACTAATTATTGCTCCCCTGTGGTGTTCGATTCTCCTATTTGTAAATGTTCGCCTGACAAGCTTTTTCCTACTCTCACCTGTATTGAATCTCTCAGTTAAAAAATCTTCAATCCATCTGTATATTCTCCCTTTAACTCCCAACTTCCTTAATCTAACTAATAATCCTTCTACCCACATCATGTCATATGCCTTCTCAAATATCATCAGAAACACACAGCTACAAAACACTTTCCTTTATTTATCTGTGCCTGACTGATCTCATGCTCTTAGGCATATGGTCGGATCCATAGTGTTTCCTGCCCTTCTGAACCCACTCTGGAACTTTGACATAAAAAACCTTTACTCTTCCATATATAGTATAGTAATCCTTCATTTATCATGTGCTTCAATTAATTTTACATATATCGATGTTAAGGCAATTGGCCGTATATAGTGTCTCTTAGGGTATAGAACTGTCCTTCCCTGGTTTACAGGTATTGGTACCAATAACTGCCTCCTTCCAACTTTCTGGTAATATTACCTTCCTTCCAAACGTCATATTTGTATAACTCCAATAATATTCCCTTTTGCTGCCTCACTTAAATTACTTATCATTATATTAACAAACCTGATCCTTTCCTGGTGGCGGTCATCTTTGTTTTCCTAATGCACATTCATTTCTGGTCATTGTGAAAGTGCTTAATTAAGCAAATCTTCATTTTCTTTCCTCAGTCTTGCATCAACACTTTCATACTCACTAAAGTAGCCTCCCTCCCTGCTTTTTCCCTCTTCACTAATATTTCTTGAACTTATGAACTTTCACAAAAGGCTCTTCTGCTAACATATCTCCCCTTTTCTTCTTCCTTCATTTGCAGTATTTTTTCCCCTTACCTACAATAAGAACTGGATATCTCATATTCTCTTTGCTTAACACTCCATTCATCTTTTATCATGTCCGCTCAAATCTGTCCAATTCCGTTTCCAGCGTCGACACCGAATTGCAAAAAATTTCCTGGGTCCAACAATGTGTTTCCTTGCATTTACTTTCTCCTGTAACATTTGTTGACGTTCTGGCTTTTATATCGAATAAGTTCTCAAACCTATGGTTTCCCTGTTAGCCTCTCAAATTGCTTGGGGTATTCTACTCTTGATTGCTTTACTACATTCTTTGTTCCACCATTTGGTACCATCCTCTTTCCCTTTTCCTTCTCTGTCCCTCTTAATTGTTCTCTTCAACAAAGCCTCTAATATAACTCTGCACACATTCGTTATTTAGACTGCTCAACATCTTCTTCCCTATCTCAATTTCTAAAACATTTCTTTCTCACTTTATTTCCTTAAATAGTTCCCACTCTGCATGTGAAAGTCCCAATTCAAACACTCTTTCTAGAATTGCACTCTTCAATTGTCAATTCGTGGCTACTCCATATGATCTATAGGAGATTTAGTGATCACTTCCAACAGTTCGTTTCTTGCCTTACTTTCCCAGGATGAACAATACTCCTTGCCAGTGTATCTGTTGACTAGTGTAAGAAATCTAACACTAGTGACTCCACGCCCATTGCTGTAGCATTGGTGATGTCTGGTGGCTCCCCTCCCCATTATTTTAAACAAACTAGTTTCCTTGTGTCCAATTAATTCCTCTATCACCTTCCATTATCATCATGGCTTTCCTTCCTCCCCATAAACGTGCTGTCGCGGTGTGCGTTAAAAAATCTCCACACCATTATAGCATTTTGCCTTTTGTCCTACCCTTCTCCCAAGTGTCCTCCAACTTGGAACTTTTCGTATACATGGATTGTACACAGTTTGATTATATCATTCCTTTTATTAACCACCAGATCAAACCCATTATGCTCTAGACTAGTTTTGCATAATTCAATTCTGTACTCTTCATACAATATTCCTTCCTTAATAAACGTTGCACATCCCCCTGCCTGCCGCTCATTCCTATCCCAGTCTAACTGAGTTGTATCCTACAATTTTAAAAATCCAAAGGTGTGATTTCATCCATGTTTCTTGTATACAAATGATATTCTGGTTTAACGTCTAATTTCTCTATATATATCTCTTAAATTCTTGCCCATTCGAATATCAGGCTTCTGGCATTCCACTGCAGAATAAGGAACACCATTATTATACTACTTAGTTAACCCCCTTCATTTCTATTGATCTCTCTATCCATGTACTCCTCCTCCCGTTACATCCTTTATGTCTAAGTATTCCCTGTGCTGCCTCCACACAACAAATCTTTATCCGATCTGACCTTGTACTTTTGGTCCTGCCATAGCTAGATTTATGACCTTCGCCATGAAGAATACAAAGTTAGCCTTAATCCCACAATCAAAGTGTCCATTATTCACATCACATTGCAAACCTACTGGCCTCTAAAGCTTGCTGTGAATACTCAGAGGGTTCAACAACACCCACACTTGCACCACCTTGGTGGTCCTTTTACTTGTTTGATTGCCTCTGCATATGTTACTTTATATTCTGGACTTATAATTTCTGAATTTTCTTTTGCTTTAATCTGTGCTTCGCATCCTTGATATGCCGCACTGTGATCCCCTCCACAATTGCCAGCATTTAGCTTTAGCCTCTGCCTCGCATTTTACCGGTATTTCATGTTCCCGCTGCACATTTGGCACATCTTGCGGTCTTGCCCTACATTGTCCTGCTATATGCCCCAAACCTCTGGCATTTTAAAGCACCGCAATGGCCCTGGGAACAAATTTCTCCTAACCGGGGTAACTCAGGTATCCAATCGTAACCTTATCCTTTTATTGTGCCCCTTCAAAACTGAATAAGCACAGCACAAACTGTCCACATATTTTCCCTGGTATCTGGTGGACAACCCTTTTTTTCAACAGTCAACTTTGGCTCCCTTGATTTCTTTCTGCAGTTCTTCAATACTTAAGTCTATTGGCACTCCGGGTTATCACTCCACGTATCTTACGATTTATACCAGGGATAGTGACTTTTTGATTCTCACTTCGTTCAGTGTACTCATTTTCAAAATCTTTTTCTTGCTGATCCTTGTTAACAGCTTCTATTAACATCCTTCCTTTGCTCAAGAACCTTGCCCTGTGTTGACCCGAACCAAATCCTCATTCCTCATTAGCTTTCGACAGTTTGACTGGGTTGTAGCTTGCTACTAGATATCTCTTCAAACTCCACAATCACTTTCCACACTTCTCCTTCCTCCTTCCTCCTTGCTTTTTTTCGACTCATTCTGCTTTTCTCTGTCACTATCACTCATCTCAGAACACCTTCTTGTTCTATTCTTTTTTCATACTGGTCACGGGATTCCCACACTTCTGCATCTGAAATCATCATTACTCCATATCATCACTAACCGATACACCAGACTTCGCCAATCTTCCAGGTCCAAACTCCATCTTGAGCATATCACTAATACTTTTGTTTTGACTCTCCTCGATGCCGCCCAACTCGCTCCGCTTCCTGAATCAGCCCATCCAGATTGGAACCGGATGACTCTTTTGAAGTCTAAACAGTCCCAAGTCACATGAAATCTGATTTTTGCGAAACGGATCGAAACTTCAGATCGCATTTGGACAGATGCGTCTCAGTCTGAACAGCTCCAAACACTAGTGGCTGTGTCTCAATTCAGGGGTTGCATCCTTCGAAGGGTGCATTCGAAGGGCGATTACGTCACTGCGACGCGTCAAGGCCTGTCCCATTTCGAAGGCTCCTTCAAATGCGGCCGACAAATGCAGCCTTCTTTTCCCGGATTTTAAGGATACATCCGGATGTATATCCTTCGCGGCCCTTACATATCCCAACATTCATTTGCGGTGCGTATCCCAACATTCAATTGCGCCGTTGGATTTATGGCGACCTGGAGAGTTATCTGAAGCGGCAGGGACAAGTTTATAATTTAAATGTAAGTATTGATAGGTTTCAAACTTTCAAGTCACTCGAATAAACTAACGATACAAAATGTTAAAGTCACTCGAATAACTAACGATACAAATGTTAAAAATTACAAAAACTAATTCTTGGTTTAGGGAGCAAGGCAGCATACTGCTCTCGATTTATAAAGTTGAGGGGGAGAATGAGGCCCTTTTCACACAGGCGCCAAATACTCGGCCAGTGTTGGCATGGGGGTAAGGAAACAATAGTTGTTTGTATTTATAATAACATAAGTTAGGATAAAGAGAGAGGATGAGTGCCTAATTTAAACTGTAATCTTTACAAGATGGTCAAATGTAGATAATTACAAATGGGCGTATTGTTTAACATGGGCTATTAACATGATTGATAAATGTTTTATCTTTTCTCTTGTTTTCTCTCTCTGTGATTAATTTCATCTCTCTCTGTGATTAGGACAATTCTGGAGAGAAGAAAACGGTCCAGAAAGCACTGCCAGGGCCTCCCTGCTCAGCCTAAAATCTGTCTTTGTCTCCTGGCCATTTGAAAAAAACGGTCCAGGGACAGGAGCTGTAATATTAATCCTGCAGTACAGGGGTCTGGGCTGGTTTTAGGGAAAGAAATAGAAGGAAAAAACTGTTGAACAATAGCTGGATATTAAAGTGTGGAGAGCTTAGATAGATAAGGCTTAAATATATCTATCGTTATTCTATCTATCCACAACAGTTATATATCTATTTAGGTTACTACAAACCTGTTTTTAGCTGGATTAATGACCTAAAACACATTTTTTTTTATACAAAAGTAAGGTTTGAACTGTGTTTTAAATATATAATCTTATCAGATGTCAAAATGTCAAAGTTCAATGACATTAACGCCATATAAGAACGGGTGTGAACTAAACTAACTGACATTAATGTGTAAACATTACTATTATTATTGATAAATAAAACAACAATAAATGAACATCACCACTAGCTGGTTAAAAGTAAAGTTACACAGCTTTATCAGTCTTTGGTCTTCTCCTTCTCGGAGACGGAGAAAAACATCACCCGCCGGCTCCGGTGGTTAAACTCTTTCCACCTCCTCCCAATAAAAGAAAAAAAATAAAACATAAAATCAAAATTTGTGTCTCTGTGTCTGTGGTTTTGTGTTCTGTTGAAAAGAGCGGCAGGGAGAAAGCTAATGGAGTTGGTTATTGGAACTGTTAACCGCCGCGAATTTCGGGTTCCAGGAGGGCAATAAAGAGCGGCACCGTCAATCACGCAAGGTACAAGGGCGTTAACGGCCTTTTACGCAATCCGGGAAATGCTCCGTAGGCCTAGACCGTCCCATTCCACAACGCTCGTTCGGCCTTCGATTGCGCCTTCGCGGGTCTTCTGAGAAGCCACACCTTCGAAGGACCGTCTTCATAAGGATGCAACCCTCTTGAATGGAGACACCAGGCCACTCAGGATCGGTTTTGGACTGTCTCGTGACGTCACTCACGCAGACGCCAGACCTGACCCAATGCGCGCACAAACCGCCCGCCTCAGTCCTTGGACAGATGGAAGAAACGAAATGCCTCAATCAATTCTGTGGGGAAATGCGGTCCGTTCAAAGCGAAAGTCGAGGATGCTAATCGCGAATAAGTCAATTTATGAAAGTCTTTCGCGTTCTTTGATCCATCTTGTTTGTTATGCTTTTCTCGTCCGCTATTACATCACGTCACACCAATACACGCGCTGGATGACGCCTCCGCTCCGACGTCGTTGCTACAGCAACCTGTCAGATGGGTCAATAATGTGGCCCAGTCTGAACAGAGCCAAATGCGATTTGGACACTTGCTAAAACAGTGTGGACAGTCAGCCCTAAAAATCGGATATGAGAAGGCATCAGATTTTAATCAGATTTGCCTGCAGTCTGAACGCGGCCTTTGTCTCCAGGAGGGAGACGTTCCATCAATCACAGACGACGCCGTCATGTCGCGTTCCAGCGGCCAGCATCTGCTCCTTGATAGAGCAGAGGCAGGAGGAGTGGCAGTCGCACAGACAGGACACCGGGCACAAAACTTACATATTGATGGAATGTGAACCAGTGTTTGACGGGGGCGGATGAGAGGAGCCAGAAATGTGCTTTTGTTACAATGCCACATTGTTGGTCGTGTCTTAAACGTGCTTTATTCAAATATTGTGAAACACTGTTTGTGTTATCATGACATGTATTTGAGAGAGTTTGATCTCCGATTGGCCTAACCCAACCAGCTGGGCTGTCAACTTGAGTGGTTGCGACTCACCGTCCGGTGTTGCGCTAACATGTGTCATATGAACCATTGTTGTGCTTTAGTATTCGCCTTGGATTTACACAGCTAAATGCCCTAAAGCAAAAAAGGTATTTTTTATGTATTTTAAGGTTTTGATTTTCCTACCAACTTGGTATCTATATTTTAACCCAGAATATTCACGCTAAAACCTTTTGCCATTGAATATCCTCGGGGTTGAACCTATTCTATCCCTGCCTCTTCACTACACATTTTGAATCTTCAACAAGGATTTAGTATATTCTCCAATGAGGCTGCAGACCGCCAATTACCCCTTCATTATACTACAAGTGAATAGAAGTTGTACCGCATCCATAATTACACCCTTGATACGGCCTTACATTAGGCCGACCAGCGATTCACAGGGCAGGAAGGGGATTGGAAGGGAAACACTGTCTTTGTCGATGTTAATTCACTTACACTTTGGGGAGACACGTCCCGCTCTAGACCCACTCCACGGGAGCGTGAGTACACCACAGGTCGCTCCCACGGTCTGAATTCCACAGCCAGCCGTCTCCGTGAAATAGAGAGAGTTATACCTGGGAGGTTCTGCTTTATCTACCTGCCCTCATTACAACTCAATCCTTCGACCGAGCTGAGGCGTTGTACAAATACAGGGATGACGGATTCAACCAATTACTCGATAAGTATTGCGCCTGATAGATGTCAGGGGTTGAGGCAAACGGAGTAACAGAGGTTTGAGGACATGGATTAGACGCCGTGTCCCTTGCCATCATCATTCATCATTCATACTGTCACCTGTAATCCTCTTGGGGTGAGACACGGTCTTTAATGAGCTTATGCTGGCCACAGAGTCACAGATGGCACGGATATCGCTGATAATACTACCGGCCGGGAATACTACGGCGCGGAATAACAAAGCGGTGACCGCAGATTCACGGGTGAGAACGGCACATTTTAAAGCACTATTTCCATCCAGGGAGGTTGATAGCCATACCCTCAATTGGAGGTATGCAAGTTAACATTAATTGTCCAATTAGCAGGCCGCCTTGCGCAGCTGTGCAATTTCGCTGCTTATACCGCCTTACAGAAAAGTGCCTATTTTCTTGTTTTTTGTCTTTCTTGTCGTTTTATCAAAATACCCCAAGAGTGACCCCGCCAAGCCCAAGAGGCCTTTGTTTAACACGTTTTTTTTTTAAATAATAACGAATAGGTAAGCATAACCGAGACCAAGTTTTTTTCTGATTGTGAAATGTGTCACCTGTCCCACAGTTAGAGCCATGAGTTGCCACTGGGGACCG
>OLKM01002704.1:25000-57474 GCA_900291075.1 Melanogrammus aeglefinus | reverse complement strand
GAACTATACTCTCGGACTGTTTATACATTGCGTCTATTCAGTGTGTGCATGTTCTGCATGTTTATTGAGGTTATATGTAGAAGCTACACATAAAATTTTATGCCAAAGTGAGGCAGTTTGACATTCCCACATGATGATGATGTTTAAGTAACCTTGGCACTGCGTTAAACCTTTATTTCTCTTCTAGGCTAAGTGTGTTAGTGGTTTTGCTGAGGATTGTTGTTGCTTACTGTATTTACCAGGCCCGGCTCCCCAACACAAAAGTTACTGTATATCCTAACTAGTTGTACTAGGTCCTCATATTTAGAACTTCTATTTGGAATGCAGTGTGTGTGTGTGTGTGTGTGTGTGTGTGTTGTGTGTGTGTGTGTGTGTGTGTGTGTGTGTGTGTGTTTGTTGTTGTGTGTGTGGTGGTGTGTGTGTGTGTGTGTGTGTGCGTAAAGCCAATGCATGTCAGGTGTTGGGCGTGAACGTTGCGCGTGTTGGTCAAGGCCAGGGTGGCCTGGTTACATGACTGACTCCTGCCCTAAAAAGTCTTCCAGTCCGGCCCTGGTGTGAGTGGCATTTTCTTTGGGGGGCCGTCACATGCCCTCATGTGCTTTGCAGACGGTAGCCGGACTGCCATTACGTACGAGACTGATGATTCTTTCAGACCCCTTGTGAGACATATGCTGGGTGCGGTTGCCCTTCGGTTCCCTCCTAATGCCAAGACAATGCTACGATCTCATCGTGGCTGGGATAAAGAAGTGGGTGGTTTCTTTTTTGGCCTCAAAGGTTTTCCGTGCAAGATGAAAAGCATGATGCTATTGGACCTGCCCGCCGATTCCCACAGACTGAATCCTAATGTTGCGCTCACACTTCTGGGACCATCATGTCTCGCTCCATCCCAAGCCACGTCGCACCACAGACTGTCCAGGCAGTTGGTCGGATGTTTTAGTCCAGGTCTGGGAGAGATCCCTCAGGCAGGACCATCCGCCGCACCTCATCAGGAGCATGCCCAGCGTGTAGGAGGTCATACGGGCACGTGGAGGCCCACACACACTAACTGAGGCCTTCATTTGGACTTGTTTTAAGGATATTTACATCAAAGTTGGATCTCAGGCCTGTGTATCAGTGTGTTTTTTCCATTTAATTTGAAGTGTGACTTCCAAAACCCAGGACTTTCATGGTATTAATTGATTTCCCATTGGATTATTTTTTGGTGGTTTGTGGCGTCAGCACATTCAACTATGTAAGAACAATAGTCATTTAATAAAATATTTTCATATCTCATTCAGATCTAGGATGGTGTTATTTAGTGTTATCTTTATTTTTTTGAGCAGTGTACAATGTGCAAATCTGGGAGGACATCATTCGTTTGGAGAAACAGATTTGGCTTATTAGCATTTCACACAGAGAAAACACACACTTTTATTATATTTCCCCTTTTTTCCTCCACGGATTCCCCTCCCTTTCCGCAGCCAGGGGGCTCTCATGCTTGGCCACCCTGAGTGGTGGAGGCAGGCGGCTCTTGCGGTCCTCAGTTTGCGGAACCGCAGGCTCCGCCATCACCTTCCTTGTCCTCCCTCATCTCTTGCATCCTGCGGGTCTTTGTCCTGCGAGCTGTCTCTGTTCTACAAAAGCCCTTCCCACGGAGATAGCTTCGACATAGCCGACAGCAGTGTTGGCTTTACCTGCAGCCGCACACAAGCCCCATAATGGCTTTTGTGGTTTGTTATGCTGCAAATTGTTCCATCGGTATTCAGGGGAATTCAATGAAGCGTTTGAAAGCATTTTGTTATTGATCAGGAAACGTCCATGTTTCACAGGCCGGCGCAGTGGTTTCCTGTCGAGAATGTTCCACAGACGCAGGGAAATTGAAATTTCACCGGTGGTGTAGTGCATTTACTTTATATGTCATCCCTATGGAATGATCGCCAAGCGCGAATGCAACCAGTCGTGGTTGTAAAAGTATTAGAAGCTGGAGTTCATCTTCACTTTGTGCAAAAATCAACACACAATCAAAATCAGTACCAAATCAATAGCATTCTGTTGTACTCCTTCTTAAGGGGGTGGGGCCATTGATTGCGGTGGCAGGGGCGGTACGTCCACAACCGACCAGCTCGTGTATCGTACTTTGCATATTCTTTGATCAGAGTGACGTGATTGGTATGCTACAGCGCCAAAGAGGTTTGTTTCGTAAGCCATCAACATTGCTCTGCTTCCCTCCCCCCCCACCTCTCCCGCGCTAGTTCCCACCACTCACTAATTTATCCAGCCTTAAAAGCGCAGCACACCGCTACATTCCCCTCACACAAACTCACACATATGACAAAGAAGCCCCCCACACACACACACACACACTCCGAAACGCACAATGGAGGCCATCATTTTACCCTGGTGGACTAATGTGACACACTGATAATGAATCCATTACAATTCCGCCGACAGGGTCGCTGTCAAAAGAACAGCTAATTGCATGTCTTGGTCAAAACCAGACAGTGAGTATCTGTCTGGTACCAGTATACCCCTTGTGTTACATACAAAACCAGAAGACTAGGAAATATTGTACAACCAAACTGTGTACAAAATCTATACACTTTGGTTTAAAAGGTGTTTATATGCCCACAAAACTTTCATGTTTTTAACTTCCCATCGTTCTCTCCAACTACATGCATCAGTCCTCTCTCTCTCTCTCTCTCTCTCTCTCGCTCTCGCTCTCGCTCTCGCTCTCGCTCTCGCGCTCTCGCTCTCGCTCTCTCTCTCTCTCTCTCTCTCTCTCTCTCTCTCTCTCTCTCTCTCTGACTTTCTCTCTCTCTGACTTTCTCTCACCTGAGAGGAGCCCTTATCACCTGTATGATGCCTCGGCCAAACGCTCAGTGGAACAGGACTGGCGCCAACAAAAAGACCCACACCCGTGTCTATCACTAGCCACGCTAGAATAATGGAGAACAAACCAAGCCTACTTACGCTAAAACCACAATATTGGGAAACATTTTATTCTGGGACAGATTGTGTAAGTTTGGGGATAAAACTGAAACAGTGCGAAAAAACTGAAAGGGAAGCGAAAAGTAATTAGCAGAGAGAAGAGAAGAAAGCACTGCGGTGAAAAATAGATGGTAGGATTAGCAGTGCCGTGCCTACACAGCCAATCCGGAACTGATGTACCGCGGCCTCCTCGCCTGCCTGCCCGACCAGCTGCCTCCTGCCCTATCTGGTGGCCCTGGCCCCACTCCCAGTGCAAGAGCCAAGCACACAAACACAGTGGGCCCTATTTTAACGGTCTGAAACGCAAGTGAGAAGAGCCAAGCGCAAGTAGCTTTGTGGGCGGTTCTATGGAGACGTCGCTAGTTTACCGGCGCAAAAAATGACTCCTGCGCCTGGCGCTAGTCTAAAAAGGGTTGGACTGAAGTAGCCTGTAATTATCCCGGTAGGTGTGGTTTGGGCGTAACGTGCAATAAAACCAATGAGGAGTGCCAGCCTCCCCATCCCCTTAAGAGCCATGAGCACATTTGAATCTGACAAGTGGATATTTTTGAAGAGGGGCGCGTCTGCAGTCTCCCGATGAGACAGATGCACATAAATTTCAAACTTCAAATGGCTCAGTTTTTTGGCCAAATAATATGCCCTATTCACATCATAGAATAAGGTTTTCTTCCACAACTTCAGAAATACGGAGTCCTCAAAAAGATTTCGGGCAAAGAACTAATCTATGATGAATATGCGGCAACTGTGGTTCTATTTAATGATATACGCAATACATTATAAGCATTGTTTCTTATCAGTATTGTATGCATTATCGTTATCAACTTTGCCTTGACTGTATTATGCATTACGTGTTTTAGTTTGTGTGTGTTTAAACAGGACGCACACACGCTCGCCAGCATTCATTCATTCTTTTTAACACTCACTCGCGGTAAAAAAATGTTTTCTCATGATCAAATACTCATCAATCCTAAAAGTTATGGGCATGTACACTGTGTCTGTGTCAAGAAAATATGTGTTTGCTGTATGGTTTTTGCCAAGATGCATTGATTTAAAAGTACAACTTATTACCCGCTGTATCAGCTGTTCTTTCCCCAAATAATTTACCAAGAAATGTGTGGCTAGGTAGATTGAGAGAAAGCAAAGTGTATGCACGAGGTGCACAAGCAACATTATGCATACGCCCTTAAAATAGCATCTGACCAACGCGCCACTGACTTTAAACCAGGTATTTCCTGGTTTTGTGGCGCAAGTGGTTTTGAAACTTCAAAATAGCACCAGGGAACGTTTGCGCCAGAACACGCCTCCTCCTTTCGCCGAACTGCCCCTTGGGGCGCAAGATCATTGCCTAATTTACCGACGCGTGGCACAGGAGGGAAAAGAACGCTCTGCGCCAGTTGCAAACTAGCAACGCCACATGCGCCAGTGATTAAGTCTATTGCACCGAATGCAAGATAGGGCCCAGTGCGATTACATGTAGAGTCATATAGGATAAAGAATCTAATAAGACCTCAACTAGACTTTTAAAATGCATGTAAACACCTTTACCCGATCGACTTTGGACCGAAATCGGTACATGAACGGACAGGCGAGATCGGATAAGAACACCTAGATAACTCGATCTAATTGTTGAATGTTAATGTTATATGTTATATTGTTATAATGTCATAGTGCTACAGAGATATAAGTTGTTTTTTAAATTGTTGTATGATAATGTTACATTTTCTATGTTTTATTGTCATAGTGTCATAGAGTTTTATGTTATATGTATGACGCCTACTGCGTAGATGAATTATGCTTGCCAAGTCGTAAGAATTTTGCTGTTCTGAAGCAATTTGGTACATGCAACAATAAACACACTTTGACTTTGACTTTGATCATAGTCCGATCAATACCTGCATGTAAACCTGCATCGTATCTCGTATCAGATCTTTTTCTCTATGCATGCTCGAGATCTTGAGGCCAGGGGACGTGAGCCGGAAGTAGAATGAGACGGTAGTCTTCTTGTTGTCACCATAGACAGATAAACAATTCTTATTTCTTATTTCTTAGAAATATAAATCTTTTATTATTTCTTTCTATGTTTATGGTTGTCACCGTTGGAAGATGAGAGACGGCGATTTACATAAAAAGGTGACACAGAGGTTGGAGGAAGCCAAGACTGAATTAAGAGTACACATGCTTTCTTAAACGTTGGTCATCCAACAAAGTTTTAAAGTAGTAACTTCGGGCACATCTGTCAAAATAAACGTTTTTTTCTTCTGACGTGTATACGATCTTTATTCATTCATTGCGCCGCGACTGAACTGACGGGGATGTTCTCTGATATTATGAATCTTAAAAGACTGTGTCGGTTCTCAGACTCTCTGGTACTTCCACAACATAGTGGGAGTTATCTCGGCCATGGTAGAGAAGAAATTGGGGGGAAAAGGAACTTTGACTTTGACTCTCTGAAGTCAAGATTAAAACGCTACATGGAGGAGAAAGGGACTGTTGCCGTATGCGGGACAGCTGTCAGTTCATTTCGGATCCATGTCATTTTCCGATGCTCCTTTGTTCCGACCTCTCAGACGTATGCGGACTCCTCCGGCTAGACTCCTCCCGCTGCTCCGCCGCCGGAGGAGTCCGCATACGACCGAGAGGTGGGAACAGTGGATCACGGAGAAAAGACATGCAGCGAAGTGAACTGACAGCTAGCTGTCTACTGAAAACATCTTTCTCGAATGCCGCCTAAGTTTGTTGTTGCTGGGACGTAGAGATCAACCGGAAGTGGCTCTATAACCACTTGTTGAAAGGGCTACAGCACCATCTAGGGTAGCGGATTCAGCCATGCTCCGGCCATTATCTGATCTCTTAAAGGCCATGTACGTTTAGATAATTGACACGGTCCGTTCGAGTAGCAAAATCGGTATAATGCTTAATCTGATCTAGCTGTCCCATGTAAACGCACTGACAGACACACACATGACAGATTTCACGGAACCACAGGACCAGATCCAACCATTGAGAGCCACTTGACACATCCTACTGCATGTTCACCAGATGCAGTGAGCTGCGGGTCTGTTGATTACATCGCCACCGATGTTTGTGACCAAGAACTTTTGTGAATGGAATTAAATGGATCGTTACGATTCATTGTGTGTGACCTATTAGAGGGGAGAAGAAGACCCATGTGCTGCCACGCTCACATCATGCCAAAATATATCAGAGAAGGCCACACCATGGACAGAAGGTGACAGAACATGAAGCTACAGATTCTACAGGCTGCCCACCTCCAACACCATTAAGGAGGGAGCGGGAGGACAGGACAAGAAAGAGGACATGAGGGCCTGTTCCGAGAAAAGCCATTACACCGGTTTTCAATAGCAGAGAAGAAACCGATTCATGTCTTCACAGGCACAGGCAGAGCAAGGCTTCAGCCATATCGATAACAGATATAACTATCTTAAAGGAAAAATTTGAAAACACAAATACAGGGCACAAGACCGCACAAAGGAAGAAAAAACGGCCAACAATCAGACAGAATACAGAGCAGTGTAAAAGGGATGGGTATGTTCAGACCAAATGCTCGGACAATCTGACAAAGTGGCACCAACAAGCAGGTTATAAACCGGCTGAGTAGCAAACACACAGTAATAATAATAATAATAATAATAATACATATACATTTAATTTAGAGGCGTCTTTCATGGCAGCCAAGGTCACCTTACAGACCATAAAATCATCATAAATCGTTAAAAACAGGACATTGTGGAAAAACAACAAAAACATAACAAACAAACAATCAAGACAGTGATCAGTTAGATGTCATGTGGGAGTTTGAACAGGTGAGTTTTGAGTTGTGACTTGAAGGTTGTAATGGTGTCTGTTTTATGTGAGGGGGGAGGGAGTTCCAGAGCCTGGGTGCTGAACAGCTGAATGACCGGGCACCCATTGTAATAAGTCGTGATGTGGGGGTACATAGTAGCCCAGCAGAGGTTGAGCGGAGGGAGCAGGAGGGAGTGTATTCTTGGAGGAGGTCGCAGAGGTAACTGGGGGCTAGGTTGTGGAGAAATTTGTTGGTGAGGAGTAGGGTTTTGTATTGGATGTGGTAGTGTACAGAGAGCCAGTAAAGTTGGATGAGGACAGGAGTGATGTGGTCAGATGATTTGTTGCGGGTGATGACACGGGCGGCTGAGTTCTGAATGCAGTCTTTTGATGAGTTTGGTGGGGAGTCCGTTGAGGGGGGCATTGCAGTAGTCTATGTGTGATGTGACAAATGAGTTAACCAGGATTTCACTGCTGGATTGGGTCAGTGATGGGCGGAGCCTGGCGATGTTGCGGAGGTGGAAGAATGCAGTCCGGGTGATGTTGTGAATATGGGGCGTGAATGAGAGGGTGTTCAGGATGACGCCGAGGATCTTGACTTTGAAGGAGAAGGGTACTGGGAATCCATCGATGATTATGAGTGGAGCTGGGGTGTGTTGTGATTTGGTGAGGGTGGATTTGGAGCAGATGAGCAGGGCCATGGTTCCATTGAGTTTCAGGAAGTTCCTGCTAATCCAGCTCCGGATGTCGTCCAGGCACGTGATGAGGGAGGTGGGGGGGATGGCAGCCGTGGGTTTGGTAGAGATGTAGACCTGTGTGTCGTCAGCGAAGCAATGAAAATGGACCCCATGGTGACGGAGGAGTGTGCCCAGCGGGAGGAGGTTAGTGGTGAACAGGAGTGGACCCAAGACTGACCCCTGGGGGACACCCATTGAGACACCTGAACACCCAGACTTGTGGTTGCTTAGTTGAACAAATTGTTGATGGCCGGTGAGGGAGGATGTGAACCAGGAGAGTGCAGCACCAGTGATCCCAATGCCAATACCAGGCGATCCAGGGGCAGAGGGTGGGAGATGGTGTCGAATGCTGCGCTGAGATCGAGGAGGATGAGAATGGTGAGCAATCCAGAGTCGGCTGCACGGAGGAGGTCGTTGGTGATTTTGACTAGAGCTGTTTCAGTGCTGTGTTTTGGACGGAAGCCAGATTGGAACGGTTCGTGGAGATTGTTTGTGTCAAGGTGGGACTGTAGTTGTGCGGCAACCACCCTTTCAAGTGTTTTGGAGATGAAAGGGAGATTGGAGATGGGCCGGTAATGGTTAAGGTCAGTTGGGTCAGCACCAGGTTTTTTCAGTATGGGAGTGATGGCAGCCGGCTTGAGAGTGGGGGGTACAGTACCAGTAGTGAGGGAGGAGTTAATTATGTTGGTGATCATGGGGGAGATGGACGGTAGACATGCCGGGAAGAGGATCGAGCTGACAGGTGGTGGTTTTGGCTTTGTGGATGAGTTCAGAGACGGTCTGTTCTGTTACTGGAGTGAAGTCAGAGAGGGAGCTGATGAGAGGTTGGCCATAGGTGATCATCCAGGGTGGGTCATCAGAGGGGCTGCGAGATGAGGCTAGTTGTCGGTGAATGGTGTTCATTTTAGAGCTGAAGAAGTCCAGGAAGGCAGTGCATTGGGTGGTGGAAATGTCTGGAGGGAGGGTTTTAGGAGGCTAAAGTTAGTGGCTGACTGTTGAGAAGAGGACTCTGCTGTTGCCTGTACCAGTGTTGATGAGGTTGGAGTAGTATGACGTTTTGGCAGTGATGAGGGCATTCTTGTATTGATGGAGGTGGTCCGAATACATTTGGCGGTGTACAGTGAGTAGAGTCTTATTGTAGAGTCGCTCCAGTCGACGGCCAGTGACTTTGAGCTGGCACAGATGAGGAGTGAACCAGGGAGCAGTGTGGGTGAATGAGACTGAGCGGGTTTTCAGGGGGGCCAGGGTGGTTAGGGAAGAGGAGAGGCAGTTATTGTAGTGAGTCACCAGGTCAGTCAGGGAGGATGCTGGGGGAGGGTTGGGGTAGGAGCTGATCAGGGTGGAGGGGTCTGTGGTGTTGATATGTTTGATGTTTCTGAAGGAGATGGTTCGTTGTTCCTTGGTTTTGTGTAGTTGGATGTCAAAAGATACAGCTTTGTGGTCGGTGATGGGGAAATCAATGAGATCAAGGTTATTGGGAGTGATGTCAGTACATCAGATTAAATCCAGAATGTGACCTTTGTTATGGGTTGGGAGGGTGACATGTTGTGTGATACCAAGACAGTCCAGAAGTGATGTGAAATCAATAGCAAAAGTACAGTTTGAGTTGGCAATATGGATGTTGAAATCACCAAAGAGGATAACAGTGGGGGACATTGCACATACAGATGTAAGTAGTGATGAGAATTCATTGAGGAAAACGGCAGAGGGTTTTGGTGGTCTGTAAATGGTGACAATGATAGTAAGTTTGGGGCCTGTGAGTTTTACAGCTAGACATTCAAAGGAGAAATGATGGGGGACTGTGACAGTGGTGACTTTGATGTTATCACGTGGAGGAGTGCGAGGCCACCCCCCCTCCCAGTAACCCGGGGTTTACTAATAAAAGAAAAACCTGGTGGGACAGCCTCATTTAGATGGGAGAAGTCATTTGGTTGCTGCCAGGTCTCAGTGAGGCAGAGAATGTCTAGGCTCTGGTCAACAATAAAGTCATTTGTCAAAAGGGCCTTATTACTGAGGGATGAGTGGAGTGTAGCAGGTTGCTTTGAGCAGAGGAGACAGTACACTGTGATTGACAGGACTGACAGTACGGGCTGTGCGAGGAGGGGGGCAGGGCCCAGTGGACCAGGTGAAACCAGGTGGAACAGTGAGGACCAGGGTGAGCAGGAAAGGTGGCGGGAAACAGACAGTGGCTAACGGTTAGAAGTGGGGTCAGAGGCACAACAAAAACAGAGACGCATGGTGGGTTAAACACAGAATAGACAGCAGGAGGCCACAGAGTTCAAACTGTGATTAGACACACGGTTTTAGATTTACAGGCCGCAGGCGACAATGAAGTAACGAATCCTACCACAGTTATTTGATTCCTCTATCTACCAAGCTGCTCAGCTCATCAATTAACCGATTTATTAGAGCTACTGGAACTCTGCATTTTGGTAGCTTCCCCGGTGGGATTTTAGACTCTGCATATTCCTGCTGTGTGTTCCTTTACCCATGGCTCTCAGTGGCTGCTTGTCTGCTTGACAGTCTCAACTATGGCCTTGATATTCTTTCTTTGAATCCTCACCAGATTCATACATTTACATTTAGGGCCCTCTCCCCTAAGGGGGGAGGACAGCAGTGTCCAGGTGAACTCTGAACAAGTGATTCTTGAGTCTTTTGCGGAAGCTGGTGATTGACTCTGCGACCCTGACATCGGCAGGGGGCTTGTTCCACCCCTGTGGTGCCAGAATGAAGAAGAGTCGTGACTTTGATGTGCGACCTTTGCTTGCCCTTTGCAATGGCGGTGCCATGCGTCCAGCTGAGGTAGTTGAGCGGAGCGCTCGAGCTGGTGTGTGGGGTCTGACTAACGATGGGAGGTAGGCAGGTGAACGCCTTGTAGACCAGTACCATCGTCTTAAATCTGATGTGAGCTACTACATGGAGCCAGGGGAGATCAGGGAAAAGGGGGGTCACATGGGGGAATTATGGTGGGTTGAACACGAGGTGTGATGCAGCGTTCTCGATACACTGCCAAGGTTTGATCGTGGAGTCTAGCCAGGAGAGAGTTGCAGTAGTCGAGGAGAGAGATGGTGAGTGCTTGGACCAGGACCTGAGCTGCTTTGTAGAGAACAAATCTGCAGGATCGGGCCACCACGTGTTCGTGGTGCAGGATAACTGATTGTCTAGTATCATACAGAGGTTTCTTGCGGTTAGTGATGGAGATAACGCAATGTCCTCAACAGTGACCAATAAGGCCATCTGCGAGCAATCTTTGGCTGCCACAAGGAGGAGCTCAGTCTTGTCGAGGTTAAGCTTCAGGTGATGGCCAGTCATTCAAGTGCCCATGGCTGCCAGACATTCTGAGATGCCTGTTACAATCAGGGTGTTGTCAGAGGGTGCTGTCCTACCTAGCACTGCCTTATTTCTTATAAAGGAACTGAAGAGTTGCTCCCGAACACCATGAATTCAACTATCCTACATTTACATTAATTCTTTAAGGGTTTAAGAGTGCTGTTGCTGTAAATCACTTGGACTTGTTGTGTGTCCTCCAATTGTGTCTGGATGAAACAGGCGTTTAGGTATGATGTTGCAGCTCACCCCACAATCAAGTTGGAGCATCACTGGCTTATAACCGACAAGCCTGGAGGCAAAAAGCTGCTTCCCCTGTGTGCTCTCTCATCCATCTTAGTAAAGAATAAGTATCTCCTGACTAGGGATGGGCATTAATCGACGATCGACTAATTGATCGTTAAGAATTTCGTCGATTACGTAAATTTTTCATCGATTAAAGACAACTCAATCGAATGCCCATCCCTACTCCTGACACTCCTCTTCTATCTCTGTCCCACCATGTATTCTCTTTGTCTGTGAGTTGGTAGTAATTTAATGGCAAATGCACTCTTTACTCAATACACGTTCCACAGAGTTTGCAGTTCCTAATCTCTTTAGGTCTGGCCCCTGTGCCTGGGCCAAATTATTTCCTGCATGCACATTCTTCTTCTTCGTGTTCTCTTTTGACAGATCTGCTGCTCTGCATACTCAGAAGCAATCCTTCACACAGTAAGCACTATCTCACGTGGGAGTCCTGGATGCCGCACACAATTTTGTGCCTGGTCAATGAGTCTTTAACCAACCCACAATGATATAAGATTTCTAGTAATCTTTGACTATACCATCTTCCATATAACTGATTAAAGTATTGTCCATCCAAGGATCATCAACCAACAGGGTCAAACCAAGGTTCTGTGTTATGCAAAGGCGGCTCTTCTGATGCACATTATATACACATTTTAACTAACGAGTTCTGTTCGGGGTTGATCTCGGAACCGGTTCCAGAGGAGCCGGGTTTCCAAGGGTTCCTGTTCCTCAAAATCTTAGCTTGAATGCAGCAGGCTGGAACACCAAGGCTGGTCTGATCCTGAACAAAATCGGTGATTTGCCTTTGACAGATAAAACATGTTAAGTTAAAGCAAACCTCTCATTTACATTAGAGGTTTGTGAATCAAAGATAACCATGTAAAGAAATAAACATTTGCATCGCTTCATGACTAAATGACAAAAAAAACTCTGCAGATCGAATTCAACAATGTGGTCTCAGCCCATGAAAGATATTCATAGCATCTGCGATTTAATTTTGCAAGCAATTTCAGTGCTTGCAAAATAAAGTCTTGAATCTGCATTATCGCCAATTACTCAGAGAAACTCCCCCTATGGAATGAAAGCAAAAAATGTATTCAAATGGAGGAATTTCAAGCATATTTTGGCAGAAAACGCCCTCCACCTCCTCTATCTTTGTATCTAAACGCTTTCTAATTAACATTTATTTCCTCAGAGAGAGCCGCGGAGAAGCGCTATCCCAGAATGCCCCCGGGCAACAGTTGATGATCTCAGTATTCAGGGCCATGTTGCTCTGGCTGATGCCTTTCCCACCTGGGTGCTTCGTTCCACCTGAAACCAGGGGTGTACGGGGGAAGAGAAACCCAGTCCTGGTCTTATCTGATGGGGCCGGCCAGGGAGGGGGGGTGCAATGGAGGGGGACGGACCTGTCACGGTTCGGGGACCTGCGCCCTCTAATGCCTGCTCCCCTTTTTCTCTGATCTTTTCTTACCGCCTTTACTTTTGGACATTTTTCTTCCCCATTGCGTTTGGTGGGCCATCTCGCCGAAGCCCTAGCAAACGATTTGTGAGCCAAGTCCCGGAACCCCCAGCATGCTCGGGAGTGCACCCCCATGAGGGAGGTCAGGAGTAACACTGGTCCTCTGGAAACCTTATGGATCCTTTTGACAGCATTTGACAGCACCTAGTGCAGCATTATGGTGCTGGAGAAAGCGGTACCGGTTTGACCTTTATACGTCTGAAGGGACCGTCTGGTCCCATGTGGAAGAAGACATCCTCATGTTTGTCCGTCTTTCTTTCTTTCCCTCATCCCGCCTTCTTGCGTATTTCTTTCATTTTCTTCTTTATTTATTTCCGTTTCATTCTGCCGTTTGCTCTTTCACTCTTTCTTAAATGTAAAAATAATTTCTCAAATTCAACGTCTACCTGTTTGGTTGCATCTTGCGACTCCTATTGTTGCCCAGATCTCTATTCATCTCACAGTTTCATGTTTCTACTCTTCTTTGTTCGCCAAATCACTTCTTTCAATGAGTTCTTCTCAACGCTTTTGTCCCCTGGCCCTCCACCAGCCGGCCAAACTGTAGTAAACACAGAGAGAGAGAGAGAGAGAGAGAGAGAGAGAGAGAGAGAGAGAGAGAGAGAGAGAGAGAGAGAGAGAGAGAGAGAGAGAGAGAGAGAGAGAGAGAGAGAGAGAGAGAGAGAGAGAGAGAGAGAGAGAGAGAGAGAGCGAGAGCGCGAGCGCGAGAGAGAGAGAGCGAGAGCGAGCAAGTAAGGCCCAATCCCATTTCTACCCCTTACCCCTCCCCTTACCCCTCCCCATTGTTTTGAAGGGGTAAGGGGAAGGCAGAGAGAGACACTGGAGACGGGAGGATAGTTGATCTCAATACAACGTTTTAGTGGGAAACGTGGAAAAGAACGACATGCACTCTATCAAAGTACAGTATGTCTTCAAAAACACATTACGAAGGTTAGAAGGGTTTGAATTGGGACCGAACTTTAAATGTTGAATGCACTTACTTTAAGGGGTCGTGCACAAAGTGCTGCTTTAATAATACTTTTGGCCCTTTCAATCAATCACTCAAACCGCCAATACACACAGAGGCATGTAGAGAGTACAGTGTTTCCCCTGCACATGAAATATGGCCGCCGCTACGCTGAATTTCTTTTTTTGAAGAAGAGGAGAGGAGAGCTTCCGCTTATCTCTTTAAATTCAGAATTTTATATTACTTTGCGCTACGCAAAATAATATAACATTCTGTGTGCTACTGATGCTGGATATGTGCTTCATATCCAGGTCAATTCACACACTTGTGATTAAAGCATATTATCGGAGAGGAGAGGAGAGCTCCTTGTTATCTCTTTAAAAAACTAATGTTATATTATTTGGCGCTGCAGACGCTTCATATCAAGGTCAATTCACACACCTGAGTAAAGCATATAAACGGAGAGGAAAGCTCCGTCTTCTCTTTAGAAACCAATGTTATTTTGCGCTACGGACGCTTCATATCCAGGTCAATTCACACACCTGTGAGTAAACCATATAAATGGAGAGGAAATTCCGTAAAGTTGGAAATAAATTGGCAGTTTCGGAGTTTGCGGTTCAATAGATCATCAGTGAAACATTGTTGCACACAATTGAGTGTAGTAACCTAGGCAGTGGTTCCCAACCTTTTTCTTGAGGGACCCACATTTTTACCATTGTAAAAAATCTAAAGGAACTAACAAGACACTAAGGGAATGTAGTATCTTCTTTTTATTTCAATATATTCACTGCTAACATAAAAAAGAACATGGAACATGAAACATGGCAGCATGGAACAATGACGAAACCTGTGTAAAATTGCATATTTTTTTATCTCCTTTTAATTTCACTGTCATACACACACACACACACACCTTGAGAATCCAGGCAGCCTGTCTTTTTATGAGAGCTCTGAGACTGTATTTCCTGAGCCAGTGATGGGTGTGACTTTGGTAACAGCCAAACGAAAGTCACTGTGCACATCAAGCCTGTTGCATGCCTTTGTTTTGATGGTGACCAGAGTGCTGAAAGCAGTCTCTGACAGGTATGTTGTGGCAAATGGCAAGATGAATCTGGTGGTCGCATGATGAGCAATTCTCGGAGCGACTCCTGGTCCTTTCACAAGCCAAAACCGCTTGCGTCCATGTTCAGCATAGAACCGCTTACAGAGAGAATTGGACTTTATATCCATAAGCTCATCCTCAGCCTCGAGATGCTCAACTCTCTTCTTCTTTTGCGAGAAATGGGTCCATCACCCATGCGTCTTTTGAGACGCATGGGTTAATTTACATCCGAGAAACCTGAGTGCATCTCCTCATGAAGCTCCTCCATGTGGCGGGTGAACTGTCTGGCCAAAGCATCAGGTAACTTCCCCCATGACTGTTCTTGTAGCAAGGGAAACTGTTGCAGGTCTCCCGTTGTCAGTTTTTTCATTCTGTACTCCACTTTGCGCACAAACGCATCCACTGTCAATTTGCACTCCATTACGTTGGCATCCGCGGACTGCATGCGTTTGTTTGCTTCATTGAACAGACTGATAATATCCGCCAGATAAGAAGTCTTAATGAGAAAGTCATCGGCCATTTCTTCAGATAGCTTCTGGTTATGAACAGTTAAAAAATCCATTATTTGGTCATGAAACGCAGCAATACTCTGCCCCGGGAAAGCCAGCGCACCTCAGTATGAAGGAGGAGTGTCTGGTGCGCTCATCCTCGCACAGCTGCGCAAAGATCCGTTTGTTGACCGGGCGCGCTTTAATAAAGTTGACTATTTTTACCACATTCTTTAATGTTACCTTCAGGTCTTCACAGAGGTGTTTGCCTGCCAGTGCTTGTCTGTGTATCATGCAGTGAAACACTAAGCAGTGGGGCGTCTTCTCCTTCAAAAGGCTGTTGAAGCCCTTGTTTTTTCCCATCATTGCGGTAGCTCCATTTGTGCAGCATGCAACTAAATTCTCATAGGGAATATTGTGCTTTGTGAAGTACGCATCAACTACACTGAAAATGTCCTCTCCTCTTGTGGTGGCTGTGAAATTAACAGACATAAGAATGTCTTGTTTCAGCTCGGTTTCCTCAATGTATTGTACATATACAATGAGAATTGCCTCCTCTGCCACAGTGAGTAGTTACATCCGGCTGGATAGAAAACGGGCCTGTCTTGATTTTTTCGACAAGTGTGTTCTCAACGTTTCCTGCCATTCTGTCGATTCTGTCTTTCACTGTGTTGTTGGACAGTGATACAGTCTTAAATTTGTTAGCCACCTGCGGTCCACATAGTATTTCAGCCATTTTAATGCAAGCAGGTTTAATCAGTGTTTCCCCAATGTTGTGTGGCTTTTTGGCTTGCGCAATAAGGAGAGAGCACTCCAAAGATGCAACCGTTGCCTGCTTCTGGTCGCTTCCTGCTTTGGCAAAACTGTCCTTAATATTTTGGGGCCTGTTTGTGACAACTAGTTCCCTTTTTCTGAGGAAAAACTCTTTTGGTTTACCCACCGTCTCGGGGTGTTTAGTTGTCTGGTGTCGCTTCAGCTTGCAGGGTTTCAAACTGTCGTTTGCCAGTTTCTCACTGCAAAATGCATTCTGCTCTAATTTTGTCCATTGCTTCTATGAAGCCAAACTCAATGTAACTTTCTTGGTACCCCCTCTTTTTTTTTTTTACAGATTCAGCTTGCTCTTCTACCTGACGCTTCTCCATTTCTTCATCAACTCTTTGTTTATGTTGCTAGGTTACCACTGTGTTTCAGCGGGAGGGATGTTCAGGTTACACATTCTCGCGATATATATTTTTAATGCTTTTTTTAAAAAACTTTATTTAAACGTAGAGTGAACAAGAAATCAGCCATTCCAATACCTTTATTTTTAAACTTTTATATCGGGGCAGACGGACACAGTGTGCTCACCTGTGTGTGCGCGCAAGTGTCTGTGTGTTTGTGTGTGTGTGTGTGTGTGTGTGCGTGCAAGTTGCTGTGTGTGCGCACGTCTGTGTGTGCGTGTGTGTGTGCGCACGTGTCTGTGTGTGCGTGTGTGTGTGCGCAAGTGTCTGTGTGTGTGTGTGTGTGTGTGTGTGTGTGTGTGTGCGCACGTGTCTGTGTGTGCATGTGTGTGTGTGCGCACGTATCTGTGTGTGTGTGTGTGCATCGGGGCGGACCTCCGCTGTGCGCCGTGATACAGAGAGCAGGGGCCTCATGTACTAAGGTTGCGTACGCACAAAAACGTGGCGTACGTCCTTTTCCACGCTCACGTTCAGATGTACAAAACGTGAAATGACCGTAAAAATGTGCGGTCCCCACGCCAGCTCCAGAGCTGTCGTACGCACGTTTCTACAGCTATTGTTCCTTTGGCGACACTTAGAGGTGACGCTGGGAAACATAAAAGCATGCGCAATGGATGAAGAAAATTGTTTTAAAAATGGCAGCGTTAGCGTTGTTAGAGGACATCGCAAATGGTCAAATCCGAAGGGAACGTATATTTAGGGAACGCGAGGACTTGCTCGCAAATGATGATGATTGGCTCATGAGCCGATTTCGTTTCCCCAGGCCAGTATTACTGGAGCTGTGCGCAGAGCTGAGGCCGGCCCTAGAGCGCCACACAGCCAGGAGCCAGGGGTTGTCCGTGCCCTCTCCTTGCTTGTCTATTCAAAAATAAAAATAATTAAGTTAATAAACACGAGTCAAAGTCTTTAATATCCTGGCATCTTTACGCACGACTTATGTGTATTGTAAGCAGCCAATTGTATGACCAGTATAATTACAGCATTTATGACTTCAGCATATTTACCTTGGGGATGATCGGTGTCCCCTTCATGGGCTCCCACCACTCCGGTGAGAGCTGTGTCACCGACCAAAGCGGCCACTCTCAAATCGAAGGGGGAGAGTTCCCCCACTGCCGTCCCCCCACCTGTTGCGGTCACGCTTCGGCGGTGGGCAGAAACCCTCCGCTTCACCTCCACCTTGAGGTCTGACCACTTTTTTTTAATTTCAGAGTGTGTGCGCTGCTGAGACCCCACTGCATTGACGGCCTCGCAAACACGCTCCTACTCACTTCTCTTTGTTTTGGTATTTATCCCTGTTGACAGGGTTCCAAATAGCATATGCTTGCGCATTTCTACCTCGTGGAGCAAAATCCCGAGCTCGGACTCCGTGAAGTTTCGTTTTTTGCCTCTGTTCATGGTGCCAGGTGATCGGATTAAGAGGTGAATCTCAGGTCCAGAGGCCTATTTACATAAAATTGCATATTTAAATGAGGGCGTGGACAGGGAGGAGTTTGGCACCTCGGCATGTGCGCTCAATTCCACGTTGATCGAGATGTACAAAAGAAACGTGCTTGGATCCATGCGTTCGCACACTTTGACACATCTGAATTTATTTGTGCGTAAGACAGTTTCTGGGTTTTGGCGTACGCCAAGTTTCAGTATGAAATCCACGCAAGTAGTACATGAGGCCCCAGGAGAATTGTAAACGTGTGACTATGTAGAGACAGAAATAACATGCCATCCTGTAAATAATATGAATAATATGAAAAAAAAATTAATAAAATGAACTTGACCTTCGGGGAGGGGGAGATTATTACGCCCCTTAAAATCAAGAGGGCTTTGCGACCCCCGTGGATCTTTGGCGCCTCCCTTGGGGGTTCGGGACCCCCCCAGGTTGTAAATCACCAGAGAACCAGCTACAACCTTGTTTTTATCCAAACGAGCCGTCCTTAGCGAACGGTGAATTGCATTAGCTTCTATGAGCTGTCGCCTTCCAGCCGCGAGAACGACCACAATGGTAATATTTCAATAGCGTCGCCATTATTGACTATAGAGCCCCAAAACATGTTCCATAGAGGTATGGCCTCTTTATGGTCCTACTACAAACTTTCGTTTTGAAAAATATATCTATTCTTATTTTTGAGGATTCTTTATTTAGCAACAATTTCAATAGCGTTGCCATAATTTATCCTAGATCCCGAAACGTTTTCCGAATGGGCTCTTGCGTCTTACTGCAACCTTTAGTTTGGAAAAATATATCTCTACTTACTTTTAAGGAATTTCTTTTTTAGCAAAAATGTCAATATACATTTTTTTTAGCAACAGCTTCAGTAGCGTTGCCATTATTGACTCTAGAGCCCCTATACGTGTTATATAGAGGCATGGCCTCTTTATGGTCCAACCTTTGTGACAGGGAGAGGGGAGGGAGTGGGAAGATACATGGGTTTGAGGCTCAGACCTTTTCGATTGTTGTGGTATTTGTGTTATGTGATTTTACTGTACAGGGTGGTTGTTGACATGCAATATTTTTTGTTAAATAAATGTAAATAATTGTTTTAAAGATTATACTTGTAATATGTTCAATCTCTCCATATTTCCCCTGCTCAATACTGTGCACAAATGTACTTCATGTACATTCTTCTGTTGCCGGCAGATACATAGGAACCTCCCGGCAGGGTGCGCTTTGGGAGCACAAAAAAAAAATTGCGAGCAGAAAAATAAACATTTTACCTCTGCTGCTGCAACTCCATCCTAGGGGAAATACTGCAGCATCAACATAAAAACATAAGGTTGGAAAGAGGCTGACCAGGCTGGGCCGGACTAAAAGTGTTAATAAGAAATAAATATCCAAACTGCAAGTGCAGCGTTATTCTCCTTGGTGTACGCGAGGAAGGTTTCAATGTGTGCTCCCTGTCAAGGGGTCGGGCCCCGGAGCCCAGCGCCGAGGGTTAGGGTTGGGGCCCAATGTGCCATGGTCCCAGGGCCCCGGCCCTTCACTCTCTGAGCCAGGGGAAAGGGTATGATTATGTGATTTTCTTATAATATGATAATATAAAACACATGATTTATAGCCAGAGAAAGTACCGGAACATTTTCATGTAATTTTCTATTCATAAATTATATTATTATACATACACTGTACATATGCCAGAAAAAAATCACCACATAGCTGGAACACCTCAATTTCTTATAATATATGATGCAATAGTTAAGTGTAATGGTCTCATAGTATAATATAATAACATAAAGCATACTTACATTAACCAGAGAAAATACATCCTCCAAGGATTTCGATTTTCTCTTGACATAATACTATATACATCAACAACTAACTTCAACACCATTAGTTCCAGCTGTTCTGATTATAAATGAATATGTTCTCCTTCAGGCAAACGCGAGCACAAGCGCCTTCTCTTCCACATGATTTCCAAATCATGTTTCTCCGGGCGTGAGATCACATTTCTCAGAGAACGGCTCTCAGGCAAGCACTCTGGAGGCTGCCTGGCGACGTCTCTGACTATACACAAAAGGACCTTCCTTCAGCCTCCCCTTACGATAAGGCTAACAGGAGGGGGAAGAAGGCACAAGCAGGAGAGCAGCTCCAGGACTCAGTGGGGGGGGTGGGAGAGGAGGACCTGGCCTGAATTACTCCACAAGGACACCTACGTTGCCGATCGCTGTTACACAATGAAACCAGACTGGAGTTAAGGAGAAGGTTAATGGCGATGGTTCTATATGGTTCCCAGTTATTATGGCAAGAAACAAGGAGATTGCATCTTTAAGCTTTAAAGGATCCAATTAGACCAATTAGACTACCAATGTTCACACACTCAGAGAAGCTGCAACGCTTTGTGTTTGAGACTCTTTTATTTTAGATAGAAAATTAAACACACAAAAAACGTATCACAAACCATGAAGTAGCAAGCAATGAATCATAAATACAATATAAATATGGTATTCACAAAATACTGCAGACGTTAGAACGTTTAATAATTTAAAAAGTCTTGCAAAACAAGTGACAATGAATCATACAATACATAAGGTATTCAGAAAATACTGCAAAGAATTGATGATGTTTACTAAAGGCATTCATGAGCAAAATAATAGGTATGAGTTCAGATTCTAATTATGGTATTGGTTTATCGAGTTTGGTTCTCAAGCACTCAAGTGAAGTGTAAAAAAATACAATAATATATTATTATATGAAAGATATGGGAAACAATGCTCCAACAATGGTTACTACAATGCATTGGATCATATAAGGATAATACCCCCATTTTACTGTGGGTTACAAACTGTTGTGGACCTATGTACACAGCTGACATGTTTTGATTTTCATCGACACGCGTGGGGGTTTGGATTGAGCAGCGGTCCAGCTAGGTTGAGAGCTGCCGTTCCTTTTCTTTTTTAAAAACAAACACTGCATGAGTTAACTCCGGTTAAGTAGTTTAAAAGTTGCTTGGCAACGTCGCTACGCCCTGACAACTGTTGGCAGACTATTTGTATTTACTAATTAATAAAACCATATTTAAAACCGCATATTGCTTCGATAAGTGAATAAATTAAATCAATAGCCATGTATTAAGCAGAGTTATGTATGGGGAACAGTTAGCTCCGGAGAAATAAAGATAGAAAGGTGAACAAGAGCCCGACAAAGCGACCAGCTGGCTATATAGCCAGCCAGGCCTACATTAAAGATAAACTAATTAGAGTTACTGTATTTCTGTCTTTTCCTGTTTTTCCTCCTCTTCTTTCTCTTCCTCCCCTGGGCGCCAGAGTGTTTAGGTTTCTTTGACATTGTGATGTGCAAATATATAGCTTTCTCTTCTCCGGTCAGAATGATGTATCAAGTGGGTAATTAAGATAACTCGCCCCTCCCAACCTCCCGATTCAGGTATGGTCTATGGGGGGGGGGGGGGGGTACTAAGTAATCTAAACATTTAAGTTAAAGTTAGATGAATACAGTATGCAAAATATATATATTTTTTTCTTCTGTGCATTGTAATGTGCTTGTGTATTGTCATTCTCATTGAATAGTAGTAGTCCATACAATACAAAACAGCCTGCATGATACAGTACAACATGCACCTGCACCATATCTCGTGAAACATCCTGGGTTTGAGCCCCAATTTCCACAGTCTGTAGGCATCCTAGAGCAAGAGTCACCAACACCTACAGCACCTGTACCTTAAAGGACAATGTCACCGGTGCAGTCATGAATCTGTATTAAAAGTGGGTCATATATTAAGTCGAATAGTACATTCATTTCTAATTCGGTGATTTCTTGACCGAGAAAATTAGACACTTCCGGCTTTAAGTGACGCGAAAATCGTCATTTTACGTCATTTAAAGTGTAAGAGGGAGATACAGAACTCTCCCGTCTCAGGAGTAAATGATGGAATGATGCAAGAGCATTCAAAAATATGACTGGGTTTCTAATAATAGAAAGCATAATGCAAAGGCATAACAAACAATCTGAACATAGGATTTCAGACGGCAGCCGAGCTTCGCCTGGCGAGTCAGTCAGGAATTGGATCAAATGTATATTCATGCTGTTGAGCCTTTGTGTGCTTTGTGAGTGTTTGTATGTGCCTGTGTGTGTGTGTGCCTGTGTGTGTGTGTGTGTGTGTGTGTGTGTGTGTGTGTGTGTGTGTGTGTGTGTGTGTGTGTGTGTGTGTGTGTGTGTGTGTGTGTGTGTGTGTGTGTGTGTGTGTGTGTGTGTGTGTGTGTGTGTGTGTGCGTATGTGTGATTGTATATGTGGGTGAGATATTAGCAATCTTCAGGTCAGCTCTTGTTTGCTAGATTCAGCAATCACAGGTCACTCTCGTTCAGACACAAGACCACACACACACACACACACACACACACACACACACACACAGGGCCGGAATTGGACCAATTTTCAGCCTGGGAGTTTCAGGCCCATACTGGCCCACTTTTACAGTGGTGGAAGCATTTGATTAAATGAAAAGGACAAAACTCTTACTATTCCTTTTTATTGGATATTTGATGAACGTTTGCCGAATGAAAAATTCCCATTATATTTTTAACTTTAACTATCAATTATACATAAAACATTCAATGCTAACCCATTAAATATTTGGGATCATTTCAATGGATCGTGTCAGTTCTATGTCTTGGTTATCTTATATCAAATCATTTCAATATTTGTACAGTCCTCTCTATCTGTCCCCTCAGTCCTGTCCTTTTCAGGTCGGCTACACCAGCAGACAGGCCCGACTGCTGCTCTGAGGCTACTAACAACATATTTTACCTTTGATATAGTTGACTTAATCCTTAGATCCACCTCTCTTTACCGGCTGCAACTTGTGTCTGTGCTCTAAACAGTGTGCTCCAAATCTGCAGCCGCTTTTTATATGGCCTTTATTTGAAGACGGATTGCAACAGTTTTATATATAGTGTGTGTTTGAATGCCCGCTGAAAAGTTGCGGGTTCGAACCCCAATATACGTAGCCTACTGTATGTGTACCTGACCAGTTCCTCATCATAATGATATGTATCTACATGTAGGCCTATCTAAATAATAATTAAATTAAAACTTTCATACCATTGGTTACAGTGAATTTAGTTGCATGCCATTAAGGAGCGGTTAAAATGAATACAAATCTTGCTGAAGGATTCTTGGCTGCGAACATAGGGGATCAAACTCAGAACCATTAGGATAGAATGGGCATTGAACACCCAAGCCACTATACACCAAGTTAGTTATCTCTCTGTAGTCAATAATCCAATACACAAACGCTTCAAACATGCCTCAGTCCAACCAAAGGTTACATTTATTAGTGATCTGATCAGAAAGGCATAATCTTCCAATCAACTATCTTTCAAACGCAGGTAATCACATCATTTTAAAACTTCTCGGGAATCTGCTTCTAACCATATATGATCCGAGTTCTACCAGCCATCTCAGCGCAGGCTTGAAAAATGTATTGAGTCTCCCCTGGATTAGATGCCTAATAAGTGGATGTTAATGCTCAACCTCCCAAATGGCCTCACTAATCTGCTGTGGGACCATCAAAACATATTTAAAGCCAACAAAAAACACTAACGCAATCAAAGAAAAGAAGACGAGCCGTCATCAGGAGAAATACATGGTACGACAACCAGAGTCATTGCAGTCCCATTCGGTTTTAGAAGTAAAATGTTTGCCATGCAGGCCTGTACGGACACAACGGCTCCCCCTGGCACCAGTTGGGGCCACCTGGCGGGGATGTGCGCGTGTTTCAGATAAGCGGGTGAATCCATTATCCTGCTACGTTGAGGTGATGTGAGACCATCACCTCAATTGGGTTTGCTCAACTGGAAGAAAATTATCCCAAACACACCGAAAGCCGTTACAGATCCGATGCAGATGAGAACACGTAGTGTGGAATGTAGATGAGGGAGCGATGGCGTAGCGTCAAGATCTGACGATCAGATTGTCTCTGCTCTCCAGATCTCTAGACAAGGTGACTGTGTTCAAGGCGTGGCGAGGAGGTGGGGGACTGTAATTTGCCGCGTGGTGATGGCGTCTCACAGAAGGGCTAATGCTGTTTGCTGCCACTAATTTCTCAGGGCCACGGTTTGAGAAACGCAGGTGAAGGTGGGGGATTTTTTCAATCTGCCTGAGAGGGAGCAGCGATGAATGTGTGTGTGTGTGTGTGTGTGTGTGTGTGTGTGTGTGTGTGTGTGTGTGTGTGTGTGTGTGTGTGTGTGTGTGTGTGTGTGTGTGTGTGTGTGTGTGTGTGTGTGTGTGTGTGTGTGTGTCTCACCAAAATGCGTACAGATCGCACGTTTGACATGCGTGCAGTACATACGCCAAATGACCATTTCGCGTACATATGATACGCAAAACCCAGCATTAACTACTGTGGAGGGCGGATGCGTACACATACCACGCATCACTTTATACCCATACCGACGTCACCAGCGATGCATGCTGCATTGAACTTTACTCAGAATTCGGGAATTTCTGGCTTCCGATAAGGAAAAGTGCAATAAAATGGTTGTTAAAGTCTGAAATTCGGTAGTACGTCACAGCCACAATTTGACACCGTTAAACTGGCAAGAAAAAATATACGCATTCGCCCTCCACAGTAGTTAATGCTGGGTTTTGCGTGTATACGCATCCGCCCTCCACAGTAGTTTGCGTATGCACGCGAAATGGTCATTTGGCGTATGTACTGCACGCATGTCAAACCGTGCGATCTGTACGCATTTTGGTGAGACTGGGTTGGTGTATGTGTGCACGTGTGTGTGTGTGTATGTGTGCGTGTGCGTGTGCGTGTGCGTGTGTGCGTGCGTGCGTGTGCGTGTGCGTGCGTGCGTGCGTGCGTGCGTGCGTGCGTGCGTGTGTGTGTGTGTGTGTGTGTGTGCGCGTGTGTGTGTGTGTGAGAGGCAAACAGAGAGAGCGAAAGAGCGAGTAAAGACAATAAACAAATAAATGAATGGGTAATGTGAACGCAGGAGTTCTAATCAATGTCTCCCTCCCTCTCTTCTCTCTCTTCTCCCTCTCTCTTTCTCCTCCTCCCACCCCCTCCTTCCCTCCACCTCTCACTCTGACAGTGATTCGATCTGACAGATGCCAAAGCAGAACAAAAAACGTGTGACTTAATCACTTACATAGACATTTAAGTGTTAAAGAATCATCTTTAACACTTTAACTACACTTTTTGTGTGTGTGTGTGTGTGTGTGTGTGTGTGTGTGTGTGTGTGTGTGTGTGTGTGTGTGTGTGTGTGTGTGTGTGTGTGTGTGTGTGTGTGTGTGTGTGTGTGTGTGTGTGTGCAAGTTCACCTCTATATTTTCCTCTGGCAAGTGTGTGTGCGTGTGTGTGTGTGTGTATATTTTTGTGCGCTTTGACTTCTTTGTGAGGACACCTCATTCAAGACATGCTGGCATATCCGGGAATAGGACTGACAATCCAGGACATCACCCCAACGCATTGGGACCCATTTGGACCCAGCAAGAGAATCGACAGGTGTCCATCATGAGGTCTCCTCCATTCAGAGACCCAGGGACATCATTTCCGGACCCAACTATACTGACTTCTACCACACAATCGGCGGCGAAATAGCATAAAAAACTGTTCTTGTTCTCACCAGAGCAGGGTTTAATACCACAAAGCTTAATCCCATTACAGACATTTATTCGGTCCCTATCGCCTTCCAAGCCGCTCAGCAGTGTCTGAGATGGAATGGGCCGAGTTAGAACTGGACGCACAGATCAATAAATCAGCACTTAACACCCTTCCTTCACACTATTGATCTGCGCTGCTCCTGCAGGTTTTTTTAGCTTTGATATTGCTTTCATTTTCCAGTTTTTATTTGCTGCCGGCGAAATGAAATGTTATTGTTTTTTGTGGCCCCGTTTGTTGTCACACATTTTCATTACATCTGAATTGTAACAGAGAACAACTCCATTAGCCAAACCACACTGCTGGGCTCGGCCTGATCGTCCAAAAATAAAGTATAAGTAAGTACAGGAGCGTCACTCGGGCTGATGAAATATGCAATTGTAACGTAGTTTGAGAAGGAAAGGAAAGACCGATCGTCATGTCTGAATCACATCGGGGCAGGCCCACTGAGTAGGTTAGTGTTTATGTTAAGGACAGGAAAGTGCACCACATACACCAGCAGCCAAAATGAGACATCAGAAAAGCCTGTAGCCAAATAAACACTGTCATGGGCCTACCCAGTGAATTCAATCGGGTTGAATTCACTGCGGGAATAAACGCAATATTGTTATCCCGCAGTTATCAGCATGGCGGCCCCGAAACGTTGACGGCCTACAGGGAATTCTCTCGACTCGCCCGAATACCACTCCGCTAAGTGTGTGTGTGTGTGTGTGTGTGTGTGTGTGTGTGTGTGTGTGTGTGTGTGTGTGTGTGTGTGTGTGTGTGTGTGTGTGTGTGTGTGTGTGTGTGTGTGTGTGTGTGTGTGTGTGTGTGTGTGTGTGTGTGTGTGTGTGTGTTTTAGCATGCGTGCAGGCGTTATTTTAATAAAAGCCCAGCAGGAGAGAGCTTTTCCCTGCCTGCTCCTTCAATTAAGGAGCGTCAGTTTCTCGTTCGGTCTTTATATCTACCCCCTCCTCCGCCGCAAACAATACGTATTTGGATGAGAGTGCACAGCCAAGACTGTTGGGAGAGAGAGAGAGTGCTGTTATGTAAGGGTTAATGTACAGAACGCCGGTCGTTATCGGGAAAATAAGCGATCAGCAGAGAAATATACTATGCCAGATACGTTGACGTCGCTTAGCAACAGGACACGCTGGGGTTGATAATTTACCGGACTACTTGCGGAGTGGTAAGAGAGACACGAAAAAACATCACTCATTTTCGTTTTCCATATTTAGGTTTTAAAAATATCTGTTTGAATAGCTTTTATGCATGATTACATGCAATTGACAGACATTGTTGATCTTGGCAGGTGTCAGTTCATTATGTTATGTTATGTTTATGAATGGCAGTGGCAATGCCACCCTACTCACCTGTCATGGACATGTTTAAAATAAAAACATGAATATAGGAACCTGTGTATTATTTGAATATCTTAGTATTGAATGCAAATAACAAGGTACATTTATACATGGCACTATAGGACCAGTTTAATATAAAATACAATTTTATACAATATATAAGTAGGGGGTCCCCACTCCATCTCTCCATCAGTTTGGGGATCCCTGGAAAACGTTGCAGACCCCTTACTCTGCGGGGCTATTTTCCTAATTATTACCATTACTCATTTATTTTGTTGACGGCACAGCGATCCGGGGCTATTCCCAAAAGAGCTGGGGCTATAGCCTTGAACGCCCAGGCCTAACGACGCGCCTGAGTAAGTACAATCAATATAAATAAATGCTCATTTGTGGCCGATTGTTTCTAAAGCGTCTTGCAACACTGTGAGTGCATCCGTTGCTGTAGCAGGGGTGGTCCCGGTGGGATCGACCCCCTCACCCTGTCTCTCTCAATCACATCAGTTTTATCTTCTCCTCCATATTGATCTCAGCGTAAGTCATTGTTTGATTGTCTGCTGGTTAAGTGGAAGCCGTTGTTTCCCTGGATTGTTTCCCCAGGCCTGTCTGTGTTTATGTAGCCCATAAGGTGTCCCGTGGGGGACTCGTAGCTGTCCTCCCTTACGCTGTGATTACTGTTAGGGCAGGCATCAGACGCGGTCATCCAAAGAGACTTACAGTGAAGTCAGATACAGCTCATTGAAAAGCAGGAAGGGGATAGGGACATCCTGTCGCAGGATGGACTGTGGACACTGGGGACATCCTGTCGCAGGATGGACTGTGGACACTGGGGACATCCTGTCGCAGGGTGGACTGTGGACACTGGGGACATCCTGTCGCAGGATGGACTGTGGACACTGGGGACATCCTGTCGCAGGATGGACTGTGGAACACTGGGGACATCCTGTCGCAGGATGGACTGTGAACACTGGGGGTTGAAGCCTAGAACCTTCAGGGCTGGGAGTTGATCACCCTGACCACTACCCTGTCTCCAACTAACGTTTCAACCAACTCAGGTCCCCTACATCAGAGAGAGAGATCAATTCCTCCGCTCACAGTCATTACCATATGTGTAGGAATCAGCTGCGTGGAAATGTTGTGATGTTCCAATGTACCTGTGTCTTGTTCGAACCGCTCCTCCAGCCCAGAGGAACCTGCTCTACTGCCTGGTGGGAACATGATGCAAATAAAGATCACGGAAGATTTAGTCTCTGGTGCATGCATTGTGCTATAGTGTGCTTTAGTGTGTGCGTGTGGGTGAGTATTTGTGTGTGTTTGTGTGAGTGTGTCTGTATGAGTGTGAGTGTGTGTGCGTGTGTGCATGTGTGTGTGTGTGTGTGTGTGTGTGTGTGAGTATGTGTGTGTGTGTGTGATTGTCTGTGTGTGTGAGTATGTGTGTGTGCGTGTGTGTGTTTGTGCACGTGCATGTGTACGCGCGTGTGTGTGCGAGTCTGCATGTGTGCGTGTCTGTGAGTGTGTGTGATTGTTTGTGTGAGTGTGTGTGTGTTTTGGTTTTACAGTATGAATTTCGCCTCCTACAGATGCCTCACATACACACACACCAAAAAGAGAGAGACATAGTGGTGGGAGAGATGAGATGAGAGACAGAGAGGACTCAGGGAGGACTCAGGGAGGACTCAGGGAGGACTCAGGGAGGACTCAGAGAGGACACAGAGAGGACTCAGAGAGGACTCAGAGAGGACACAGAGAGGACTCAGAGAGGACTCAGAGGACTCAGAGAGGACTCAGAGAGGACTCAGAGAGGACTCAGGGAGGACAGAGAGAGGACTCAGAGAGGACCCAGAGAGGACTCAGAGAGGACCCAGAGAGGACTCAGAGGACTCAGAGAGGACTCAGAGAGGACTCAGGGAGGACTCAGAGAGGACTCAGAGAGGACTCAGAGAGGACTCAGAGAGGACAGAGAGAGGACTCAGAGAGGACCCAGAGAGGACTCAGAGAGGACCCAGAGAGGACTCTGGGAGTACTCAAAGAGGACTCAGAGTGGACACAGAGAGGACAGAGAGAGGACTCAGGGAGGACTCAGAGAGGACTCAGGGAGGACACAGAGAGGACTCAGAGAGGACTCAGGAGGACACAAATTAGGAGATAGAGAAAAGGTGGCGATGGGAGAGAGATTGACGACACTGGGATATACAAAATAATTATCGATTTGATGGAGTAAGCCACTCCTTCAGATTATTTAATTTGGTAATTAGATTAAAGGGGAAAATATAGATAGAGGAAGACTAGATGAAGACAAAAACCCTCACCCTAACCCTAACCCAAAAAAATAAGGATTGTAAGGGAGTGTAATACGAGAAGAAATTGAAATATGTTTTATTATTGAACCCAGACCGGATATTGGAACATTTTGCCACTTCAACACTTCTATTTTGCTGCTGAGCCCTTTGAGCAAACCTACCACATCCAGGAGTTTGACACTGACACGAATGGATAATCGTAGCCCTTTTAAATTGGACAGCTTTAAAAAAGAAATATCACATTTCAAAAGCCTTAAAAAAATAAAAACTGTTTACGAATCAATGAGTGAGCTGAAAGCTGAAATCCTGTGATACTGCATTCTAGCCTGCTTGACTGGGTTGTTTGGGGCACGGACTATTGAATCAGATTAGAGTTGTACTAACATTTCAGGGACCACGGATAATATGTTTTATTACACAGAGATAAATAGTGATAAATAAATAGTGAAAAAGCAGCATAATCGGCCACATTATAGTTTTTTGTTGAGCATGAAATGAACAACACAACAGATGTTTCCATTGTCTGATGTGTTCCCTGAGCACATTGCTCGTGGGAATTTTCTTAACTCAAAGTTGCCCTGAGGGCAGAAACGCTATTGATTGGTTCAATCTGACATCCAATCGCAAAACGGGAGAGAATCTCCTGTTTTGGGGCCGCTTAATTTCAAACTCAACAACGGAACGAGCCACCATTTGAATCCACCATTATTAAGTTTGGAGCAATTTTCTGTGAAATGGAGCATAGCATATATTAAAAATCAATGGTTATTTAGGGTTAGAGTAACAGGCTAATCCTAATCCTAATCATTATTTGTCTGGGGGCAGTTTAGTCTCTCCTGGTCCCAGGGCTGAAGTACTCCTGCCCTCAGGGCTGAGTGGCCTAAATCATTATTTGTCTGGGGGCAGTTGAGTTCCTCTCAACATTTTTCCAATTTTAATTATGCGATTGTAGGAATTTGTTATGCTGGCTGATGATATCGGCTACATGGCCTGCAAATTACACCCAGATATGAGGTTTGTGTCTTTGTGTACCAAGAAAGGATGAGGCAACTTCCCCAGTGCACACAAGCAATACACTGTATTGTAATTCTCACACATTCCTTCTCTCTCCCGCTTTTCATTCTTCTTTCGGCTAACATCTTAAACCATCTCATGTCCTCCTCTCATATACATTTTGAAAATATAGCTTAAATACTAATAATATAATCACTTTTTAGCTGCTTTACTTAAACTCTTAGGGGCCTATTTTAATGGTCTGAAACGCAAGTGAGAAGCACCAAGCGCAAGTAGCTTTGTTTGGCGGTTCTATGCCGATGTTGCTATTTTACCGGCACATAAATAACTCTTGCGCCCGGCGCAAATCTAAAAAGGGTTGGTCTGAAGTAGCCAAATTAGCTGTAGGTGTGGTTTGGGCATAACGTGCAATAAACCAATGAGAGTGCCAGCTTCCATCCCCTTTAAGAGCCATGAGCTCATTTGAATCTGACAAGTTGATATTTTGACAGCACGTCTGCAGTCTCCGATGAGACACATGCACATGAATTTCCAACTTCAAATGGCTCAGTTTATGGCCAAATAATATGGCCTAATTCACACATGGAATAAAGTTTTCTTCCACAACTTGAGAAATACTGAGTCCTCAAATAAATCTTGGCAAAAAGAAAAATTAACACACATATGATATGCGGTAACTGTGGTTCTATTTCATGATATACGCAATACATTAACAAACATAGTTTCTTACCAGTATTGTATGCATTATCGTTAACGACTTGTGTTCCTAATATACAGTACATGTGTCCCCCCGTTAATATACATTGCCATGGACTGTATTATGCGTTATGTGTTTAGTTTGCGTGTTTTTAAACAGATGGACGCACACACACGCACCCGCATTCATTAATTTTACACATACACACGTGCGCACCCGCATTCATTCATTCTTTTTAACACTCACTCGCGGTAAAACAATGTTTTCTCACGATCAAATCATCAATCCTAAAAGTTATGGGCTTGTACACTATGTCTGTGTCAAGAAAATATGTGTTTGCTGTACGGTGTTTGCAGATCCATTTACTTAAATGTACAACTTATTACCGCTGTATCAGCTGTTCTTTCCCAAATAATTTACCAAGAATGTGTTGCTAGGTAGACGAGAGAAGTGTATGCGCGAGGTGCACAAGCAACATAATGCATGTGTCCTTAAAATAGCATCTGAACAATGCGCCACTGACTTTAAACCAGGTATTTCCTGGTTTGTGGCGCAAGTGGTTTATGAAACGTCAAAATAGCACCAGGGAACGTTTGCGCCAGAACACACCTCCTCCTTTCGCTGAGCCACCCCTTGGGGCACAAGATCATTCCCTAATTTACCGACGCGTGGCGGGAGGAGGGAAAAGAACGCTCTGCGCCAGTTGCAAACTAGCAACGACACATGCGCCACTGATTAAGTCAATTGCGCCGGATGCAAGACAGGGCCCCCTGTGTGAAAAGGTGATTTAGCACAGAAAGTAAACATGAGAGTTGGACTCTGTATGTTCGTGTGTGTGTGTGTGTGTGTGTGTGTGTGTGTGTGTGTGTGTGTGTGTGTGTGTGTGTGTGTGTGTGTGTGTGTGTGTGTGTGTGTGTGTGTGTGTGTGTGTGTGTGTGTGTGTGTTTGTTTTGTCTGTGTTTGTGTGTGTGTGTTAAACATTTATCCATGCTAAGATAGAATTGTTGCAACTGTTGCATAAAAGCAATATCACATATTGCTTAAGTAACAAAAATAAATGTCTCTATAAAAAATTATGCAGTTAAACATGCTGCCTTTTAAATTCTACAGACAGTGCCTTTTCCATTGTGTGTGGACCACAACTGCTGCTCTAAGAAGCTAGCTATAAAATAAGTTGGAACAAAAATAAAGGGCTTCTGTATAATAAAAAGGGTACAGTTGAACAAGATGCATTTTCATTTCACAGGAATGTTGCAGAACCAAAAATATAATGTGGAACACAACTGTTGCACAAAACATTAATGTGTCTCAGTGTCTCGATTTTTTGGCAAACCCCTAGTGTGTAGTGTGTGTATATGTCTGTGCTTTTGCAACATTTTATGATATGCTAACATTATTCTGATGACATTAGTATCAGCTCCATCACGAATGGGTGACCTCCTCCTTGACTACTCATAATATGGTTTTAATATGCGTTTCATATTAGACTGAGCATGATTGGGATTTTAGAGTCGCCTATTAGAACGAGACCATATTCATTTAAACAACACACTCACACTTGCCTATCGGTAAACCAGCCACGTGAACATCATCAGAAGTATGCAGACTTACAATAAC